>JAPMOQ010004482.1:1118561-1144344 GCA_026543055.1 Argiope trifasciata | reverse complement strand
TACCTTTGTCTATATGAAGTAAAAATGAATAAATAAACCATGTATTGCAAAAATGAAACATTTTTTTTGTAATTTATTAAATAAAATTATCTAATAACTTTTATATTATTGTTTTTCCTTTCTTTTAATTGATATTTTCCCCCTCTGATTATAGCCCTAAGTCAAATAGCATATGATTGGGTCTCAGGAAATTGGTATTTCCTGGATGTGGAGAGAGAGATGTTGTTTGTTTGTCAGCAATATTTGACTCTTTGTGTCACTCTCATCGATATATCATTCAGTGAGCCCAAAGATCTGGCTTTGGATCCCACCAAAGGGTATGTAATCAGATTCAGTGAATTTATGTTAACATTTTATCGATTTAAGATCAATACTTAGCAAATTTATTAATTCTTAGCGAAAATTTTACTATTTCTTTAAATAATGAAGGCCAATACTGAATTCCAGTTTCATCTTATATATGTTGAGATTTTATGCATATGTCCACTGGACTAATTTTTAATTTCTGATAATACATTCTTTTATTTATCTTGCTTTATTTTTGAATTAAAATTATACTGACAAGAATTATTAACATATTCTCTTAAAAAAAAGGTAGAAAGTATAATTTTTTTTTGAGTTCATTGATTATCAGATCGCTTTCATTTATCCTAATTGATATTAGAACTCTGTATTCTGTAATATTTTAATTATGTTTATTATTTATATTCATGTTTCTTTTTCAACTTCTGATACAATTTAACACATAATATATAGTATTTTTGATTCCAAAAATGAAGAAAATGTTAATTTTATACTTGTATCTGTTCTTTTCATTGTTTATTTTCCATGTTAGAAAATGCACAAACCAACATTAAATTTTTTTTAGTGATTACTGTGTTTAGTTTCATAGAATAGTTTTATTCTAAATGACAAGTATTTCAGAGAAATCTTAAAAGATTGTGAATTAATGGCCTTTTATTCGGTTCCTTTTTTCTGAATTGTTATCTTATTTTATTATATGTGTTCTTATAGGCTAATGTTTTTCACTGTATGGGGTTTCCACTCTTCACCTGCTTTGGAGCGAGCACAGTTGGATGGATCTGACAGAACCAAATTGGTCGCAGAAAAAATTGTTAAGCCTAATGGCATAGCAGTAGACATTCCTACCGAAAGTGTCTATTGGATTGATTTTTATCTGGGCACAATAGAAAAGATAAAATATGATGGAACTGGCAGAAAAACCCTTCTCAGAAACAAGCAGGTATTTTGAAAATTAATATGTGTTTTTATCGATTTATTTAGAAAAACTAATGAAAAACTAGATTTAAATTGTATTAATATTTCTGTACAATACACTCTTGAATATCTGGTCCAATGAAACAGAAGGATTGACTTGATAACAAAAATGCCAGCTAGGCTGGAATTCTGTGAACTTATTTCTTAGTCCACCAATGCCAGAAAATAAAACTTTTATACAATAACTCACTGTTGTAATGCATATTTTGGAGTTTTTTATTGAGTACTCAATTTATATATATATATATATATATATATATATATATATATATATATATATAAAGAAGGAGGGAGAGTACTAAACCCTACATTTATCTCGAGCCATGTGGAATGTGAATACGGCCACAGCCCAGTGAATCATAGAAGTTACTGGTAACATGTTGAGTTTAAAATACAAAGCTTTCTACTGATAGCTTATATATATTTATATACTGCACTGCCTATTTTAAGAATTTTTTAGAGAATAAGTAGGTTAAAGGATATAAACTATTTATATTTTAACATAAATTCTATAATGTCCAACTTAAATACTGGAAATTAAACAAAACGTTAATGCAAATCATAAGCCTACTTTTTAAGAAAATTGACTCAAACTGGTTTTATTTTCCACTGATAAATGTTTACACAGATATGAAAAAGTAACTCTAAAATTCGAGTCAAAACTTATAGTTTTTAGTTACGAAAAAGTCCTTAGTAGAAGATGTAATTGACACCTTGCCGTCTTTTAATTTAATGACATTTAAAGAAAACTAGACTGGATATTATGAAAGCCAGATAGTTTGTTTCTATGAAGTGCTACAGAGATCCTTAGTGATTGAAGTTTAAATCAGTAGTAGTTATCTCATTAAAAATATAAATATAAATTATGTGGTTGCAGAACATAAGTCCTTTTTTGATAATAGTTTTATCCAAGTGTTATATATAAAGTATGTGTGAATGTCAGTGCTAATAAATTGTGTAGAAATCACTGATGATGCATGTGAACTATACTTCTAAGATTGAAGTTAATTTACTTGGTTTTTTGAATTTGATTTTTCTAGTATAAATTTAATGTGAATCGAATGGAATTAATATTATGCAACTTAATTGTAATCAAGATTTCTGTTTTTGTTACTTCAAGGTTTTTTTTATACACATACTCTTTAGCTGTTAATTTTAATGAAATACATTTTTGTTATTTTTTGAATTGGAAAATTCTGCATTTCCGATAGATATATGTGCTTTAGAAATAGTTATCTTTTTCTTTCCATTCAAACTCAAATTTCACCTTAATTTCTGAGTTGCATAATCTTTTATTTTTATACATTAAGTCTAAGATGAAATCAAAATACTCTCTAATCTAAATTGGCTTTTAAAGCAATATAAATTCAGGATAGTTCTCCATAATCCTATTTTTTTCCTCCTCTTTACTGTTTAGGTTGCATTTCTACCTAGTTTTGGTTTGAACAAAGAAATCTTATTTCTAATAATAATAATTTCCTTGATAATGCAAGAATAAAAGAAATAATTTGAATAACTCCATGCCTGATTTCCTTTATCATCTGAAATGTATTTATGTATTGATTTTGATAAGTTAATCATGAAATCTAAATATCTTTTTCTTCTTTTAGATGAAAAGTTTGAATTTCATTTCCAATAACCTTATTCGAATATCTACATTTGAAGACTATATGTATGTTACAAATGTAGATGGCAGCAATATATTGGCCATTCCTAAGCACAATGTTTCTTCTTCAAAATCTATAAAATCTAACAAGACACATCCTTATTCAATTCGTGTTTATCACAGGCAAAAACAACCAGATGGTGAGTTGAAATGAATATTTTTTTGTCATAAAATCAATTTTTCTTGTCCTTTGTTATATTGTAATATATATTGAATTAACTATGTGTTTGTGGACATTAATTATTACCTTTTTTATATTCATTATGCATTGTATTTATATTATATATTATTTAATTTTTTTTAAAAATTAATTTAAATAGGATGTTAATTAACCTTTAAGATTTTAAAGAGAATTAAATATAATGAAAAATTTATTTGGTGTTGGATATCTTACTTTGAATGAGCCATAACTTGTTTAACTATCTCAGACATTTAGAATGTAAATGCTTCCATGTTTTGAGTATATTCATGTCGATGATTGGTAGTAGAAGTAAAATAATTTGCTGTTGCTGACTTATAGAAAGTGGGGAAATATTCAAAGCAAAGTTGAAAAAATTTTTAATCTGTTGATTCAACCTCAAAATTGTAGATTAAAAATAACCTGACATCATTTCAATGCATTAAATAAATTTTAGATTACATTTAAGCATTTATAATAAATTATTTTAATATTTTTTCTATTAAATTGTGTATTGTAAATTATAGGATGCTGGATAAATTGCATTTGTGCAAAAAATGTAACCAATTTCTCAAAATATTAATAATAATAATAATGATGTATGTTTGACTTTTTAAAAATGAAACAGATAAACAAATGGCTGATATTTCTTTATTTCTTTTTTGCAGTTAATCATTCCTGTACTGTTGAAAATGGTCAGTGTGAACAGATATGCATCCCTCTTTTTAAACAAGGAGTTCCTATCCCAAAGTGTCGTTGCCAGTCGGGTTTTAAACTTGCTAAAAGTCTCTCACAAGGAAAGAAATGCATTCGTATGTATTTACTAAGCAATTTTAAGTTAGATTTTATAAAATTATTCCTTGAAATATTGTAACTATAATAACTAAAAATGCTAAAAGTGTTTTATGAATGTTGAATATACTCAGTAAAGCCATGTAGTTTTGAACATCATAAAGTTTATATTAAAAGCTAACATTTATTTGCTGACTAAACATTTTTTTAAAAATTCTAACTATTATATTATAAAATTGTTAGTTTCATGTGATTTCTCTAATATTCTAATTATTCTAATAATTGTAAAATAAGAACCAACTGTTAAATCAACTTTAATAACTGTCAGAAGTGATAATTAGATAATTCTAGATGACTTTTTAAATATGCATCTATCTGTATTTGTTAATCTCATTATAGTTATTAGAAATTATCTGAATAAATGACATCAGGGATAATTCTGATCACAAAATAGTCAGAATTGCATGCATTGGGCTTTCACGAGTTCAAAATTTAGAGAGCTGTAAAAGACAAACTATTTTATCCATCTCAGATTTTTTGTTTACTTCCTTTGTACCATTTTATTATTCTAGTTATCATTTTGTCTCCAAGGCCAGTTAGTGTTCATATTTCAGACTTTAATCTAATACCTAACACAAATACAAAATCATTCTCTATATCTATATATCTTGCTGAATTTCAATTATTACTTTCTTGTCTATGAAGTACAGAGGAAGTATTTTAATCTTTAAAAAAAATTCAAACTTAGACCATCTCAAACTCTATTTTAGACCATCCTGAGTTTAAAAATTTCCTTTTCGGCATTCAGTTTGTCTGTCTCTGAAAAAACTCAATAAACTTGTAAAAACTTTAGATACAGCAGCTTATGACAAAATTTGCAAATTTCTATTGAATTTTGAATGAAATCCTCCAAAGGAAGTTTGGCTGTCTATTTGTTCGAGTACAAGTTGACTTGGTAATTTCAAAATACAAAGAGCTAGATGGATAAAATTTGATTGTTTACACATATTTGGCAAACTGTTGACTCTTTATTGGTCAGCACTTTCCTATCATGTAAATGTGGCAAATCATTAACATAATGACTTAAATAAATAAAATGCTGCATACAATGTTGTGACTAGAACTCTATTTCAGTTTTTAGTTTCAGTCAATCAGATAGAAAAACAAATAAAATATATATTTGTATGATAGATTCTGTAAAAATGTTAAATTCATACACATCTTTACTTTGTAACTGTAATTCCTTAAAGTTTTTGTGGCTGCTATACCAGAGGTTCACAGATTTATGCAGGTTGAAAGACTTTAAGACCTTTATTGGAGAGTATGCAAGAAAGTTTTGAGAAGACCATTCCTACTCGTTTGAATAAAAAGTACAAATTCAGGAATTCTCAAGAGTTCCATGCTGCTTCTGAAAAATTGCTTTAATTAATTGTTTGAATATATATGCATGTATTTTAATTATTTTAAATTTATCTCAAATGCTTACTTCACTGTAATTTTCCAAATTTTTGAAATGATATACTATTTAGCCTAAAATTATTTATTTAAAAAATATTGCCCCTTGAATTTCCAGCTGCCAAGCAAGGCCAGTTTCTTCTATATGGTCGAGGCCATCCAGGAGCAATCAAGGGCATTTCTATAGAACTAAGTGGAAAGCAGGAAGATGTCATGGCACCAATTTTGGGTCTTGGGAAACCAATTGCTATGGACTATGATGCCCATAGTCAATTTGTCTATTACACTGATGCCCAAAAGTTTCTGATTGGACGACAAAAAGTCGATGGCACACAGAAGGAAGTATATTTAGAAAAAGGTGTGAATATTTTATTTAGTGAGCACTGTTGAAAATTTATTCTGTTAGCATTCTTATTTCTTTTGTGAATTATTTTGAAGTCTTTCTTCTTTTTTAGGTAAAATTTAAACTCATAATAAATAGAATTAAGTGTTTAAAACATTTGAAGCAATAAATTTCTAAATGAATGGAAACAATTACTTTAGAATAAAGAAAACATTTGAAATAATAAGTTACTAAATGAATGAAAATAAAAACTTCAGAATAAAGAAAACTAATTAAGGGAAACATTCAAAACTTTGTGTATAAAAAGTATCATTTTAACTTGTAGTGATTGAATTCTTTTGATTTCTTTTTGCAGGTTTAAATAACTGTGAAGGATTAGCTGTGGATTGGATGGGGAGAAATTTGTATTGGAGTGATGAAGGGTTACTGTCGATATTTGTTGCTAGGTTGGACGATTCAACAATAAAGAAGAGATTAGTTCATGAGAACATGTCCCATCCCAAAGCTATTGTATTGGATCCAAAAAGAGGGTATGATTTCCCTCAGTTTTTAAAAACATAAATGTATATGCATAAAATGATCCAAATGAGAGTGAAATTATATTTTTTGATCATTATTCCACATCGTAGAACTTAGAGATTCTTCTGATAGAACAGAACACTGTCTCGTACGCTTATATCTGTAACCATTCTAGTCCCTGAATAGTTTGATGGCATATTATGCGAATTTTATTAGTAAAATATTTAGATTGAACAAGGAAATAAAAAGTAAATCAAATCTGTACAGAATTTATGAATGCATAAAAAATGATAATAAAATGAAATTTTTGTAAAAATTTTCTAGTTTGGAAAATTTTAGAAATTTTTTCTGTTTATTATTTGAAATAATAATATGCAGAAAGATGTTGTATATGAAAAAAGAAAGAAAGAAAAACACACACACATGAATTCTTTGTTCGCTTGTTATCATGACATAGTAGATGAGAATGCAGTTGCAAATTATTTTTTGATTTTTATATTGATTGACACTCTCCTCCCCAAATACTAAGTTTATACAGAGAAATATGGGCAAGAAGTTGCCTGTTTTGTCATTTCTATCTCATTCAACATGTCAATTTTAATTGCTTTATTTCAAGTTTCTTCTGATATAAGCAATTGTCTATTCCCAATAACTCCTATGTTTTGTTATATGAAACAGTGAGGAGTTTTCATTTGGATGCGACTTTCTAGTTAAGTCTTTTAAATATAACTATGACTTAATGGTATTGTATTTAAATATATATCTTGATTCCTCTACATTTCTTTAGAATGATGTATTGGTCTGACTGGTCCAATGAAATGCAGACATCTGGTGCACTGTTGCCTGCCATTGGGGGGAAAATTAAAAGTGCATATATGGACGGAAGTAACATCAAAGATTTTTTGAGTGAGGATTTGCAGTGGCCAAATGGACTGAGTATTAATTATATAGAAAAGAAGTTATACTTCTGTGATGCATATCTTCATCGTTTGGAGCGAATAGCATTAGATGGATCTAATCGAGAAGTATGTTCCGATTTCTCCTCCCATTTTGTTGATTGATTGCAAAAATATTTTTAAAAAGTATTTTACTGTTTTATTTAATGGTATATTGAATAACTTTAATTAAGAGGCATTCTTTTGCATTATTTTATGAAAGCCTTACATAATAAATTGATTTAAGAAACATATTTTGTTTATTTTTTGAAAATCATGAAATATATAATAATTTAGTTATAAATGAATTATGAGTTGATTATTGATACAAATTAATTATGAACTGATTAAATAGTTTTAATTTATTATGTTTTATTGGATTGTGTTTCAGCAAATTGCGCCCGTAATTTACAACACTGTGTGAAAGAAAAAAAATGCTACAATTTTTAAAATATTTAAAATTTATGTTTGTGTGATGTATTTGGATGCTATTACATTGAAATTCAGCTTAATTTTAAATTAATTAATCTATTTAAAATTTCAAAAAATTTGCTGCATTGTACTTATTTTCATCCTCTAAAGTATTTATATGTCAAGTTTTCAAATGGTCAATTTTTAAATTTATGTTTTTCAAATGGTCTGGCCTGTAGAGCACCAATATACACTCATTATTATTAATAGTAAAAACAGACACAAATATTGTTAGTAAAAATAAAAAAATAAGTTTTAAAAGGTTATTACCAAAGATAGAATTGTGTGTTGAATTCATTGAAATAAAATTATTTTTGTATTATAAGTCTAATTACATGATAAATTTTTCAGGTTTTATATGAAGATATAAATAAAGATCCGTACAAACATCGTGGCTATCCTTATGGTTTGGCCCACTTAGATGATTTTGTATTCTGGTCTGAATATCAGCATGGTCTCATTCAGCGATTAAATTTGAAAAACAAAACCGTCACTACTATAATAAAAGAAAACCCTCCATTGTTCCAGATCAAAATCTTTGACATTGCTACACAAACAGGTAAATGATTATCAGCCATATCATGAATGAGCATTTTTTGAATATTTTATTTATTCATTTTGCAAAATTGAAAATATAAATTCTATTAACTTTTCAGAATTATCTATTAATTTTTTAGAATTAAGTTTCATTTGTTAATTTATTCTGTAATATTGTGTGGATCAATATATATATTATGCAGTATGAAAAATTATGAAGCTGGAATCATAAATAAAAATGTAATTTTACTAGTTTTTGTTATTAATATATTGTGAATGGTGTAACCAAGTAACTAAAAATTTGACAAATTATAGATAACTGCACTAACTTTTTATTTACAGATGGTACTTTTTATTACAGATGGTAACATTTTATTGACAGATAGTGTTGTTAAATTCTAGTTGATTTCTTTGAAATAACTATTTTGACTATTTTTTCTAACAGTATTTAACAAAAAACACGAAGAAAATATTACTAATTTATTGATTAAATTATTTCAATGAATTAAAAGAAGTTTTTTCTTTTTCCTTGGGTTTATTCTGTAGCAAAACTTAATCTATGGTTCAAAAATAAATGTGAAAAAGTGATGATAAAATAATTAGGTAAATAAAGGGTTAAAAGTTAGACTTTCACATTATGGCAATTGTTGCTGATTCATGGTTTTTAATAAATAATTACTTATTATTTAATAAAAATCTCATATAATCAAATTCATTAATAAAAAAAAGTTTCTTTTCATTGAACTATTAGTTTATTTCCTAGATATCTCATTCTTATTACAATATAATTATGTGTGTGGTTATAATTTTGACTTCATTGTATGAGAAAATTTATTTCCTGATTGGATATGTTACTCCATTCTTATGTCGCAATTTCACCAAAGCATTTATTTTTTGTAATATTTTCATGTGTGAAGACTAAAACATTTAATATGCTATTTTTGAATGCAGGATTCAGAACTTGCTTTTTTCTTCTTTTGTATGTTCTATTTTTGACTATTATAACTATAATTAGATTATTTCTGAGTAAAACAGCTTGCCATACATTGAAGTTATACAACAAATTTTCAGTATAAAGCACCATGTTTAGTAGAATGTAAATGATATTGGTTTGTAAAGCAAGCAAAGGATCTCTATAACCACTTTATAAGAACCCCCCCCCCCCTTCTCAATGACTCAAAAAGTGTATAAAATTTTTTCCAGGTATAATTAAACAGATTTGGGAAACTTATTTTCTTTTCTTTTAGGCATAAATGAATGTAGTGCAAATAATGGTGGGTGTTCCCAGTTATGCCTTGCAACCCCTGAAGGACATGTTTGCGCTTGCAGAGATGCTTATTCCTTAAGTAGTGATGGCATCACTTGCACTGGTAATGTATCGCCTTATTTATCGGTTTTTTAAAATATGTTTTTCTTTAAAAATCACTTTGGATTTTATTGTAGATGTTTTTTTAATACAATTCATATAGCTAAAGAGAGTAATAATTTTTCTTTTATTAAAGTTTTATGTAATATTCAATGTTAACCATTTTATTAAATAAGAACAGTTTCTTTTAGATTCTGTCCATCTCAATACTTAAAAAATATTTAATATGTGACAAATAAATTTCATAAATTTAATAGGAGTTATTTCCTTATTTCTAATTTCATTTCTCATGGAGTTAATATTGTAGTGTCTAAAAAAAATCATTTCATATGTTTTTTTAAAAAATAATTTGGCTGCTAAACAAAAAAAGTAATCTTCCTCAGAAATTCTTAATAAGTCTTGGTGCTTCTTATAAAACTGAATTAAGGTAATTTATGGTTTAAAAAATGAGAAGAATTGCTCTGTACTGGCACTGAAGGAAACAAAATAAGAGCTCCCTCTCTTAATTTAAGTAGAGAGGGAGAAGAAAATTATTATTTATATTATGCATTTGTTAATGAAATTATTATCATTTAGGTTTTAATTAAAAGAAGATTTGAAAACACGTTGAATGAATTACTTATAATAAAAGTACATAGATATCTACTGTCTTCCTAAATAACTTGGAAGACATTATTTAAGATGCAAATCTTAAATTAATTGTGAAATAATTCAGTGTAATTGATCATGCAAATGGATCATCAATTGATTATTATTATTTTACTTTGAAAGTAGGCAAAAGTTTACAATTTTTTTATTGGTAGTATTAATTTTAAGATATGAAAAATATTTATTTGACTACCCATTTTTAAAGATTATTAAGCATTATGTGTCATTTAATTATAATTAATTAGGTGAGTTTGCTGTTTATATAGGTTAATTTTTTTCTTACTAATTTTTCCTAGTAACCATATTTGTAAACATAAATTAATTATTATTAATTTATTATAGCATAAGACACTTTTTTTGCTGTATCATTAATTTTATTATGAAATATTCTTTTTAATTCTTATTTTCATATTTATCAAGTTAAAAATGTCTTTTTTAATGTTGTGTGTATAAATACCATAAATATGTAAGTAAATTATTTTTAATTGCAAATTATTTATATTGTTATCATTTATATTAGATTACTTTTATTTAATTTGTTTACCTTTTTCATTAAAGGTTCATCAAATTACACTGAGCCCAGTCGATGTAAGGAAGGAGAGTTTGAGTGTGTGAAAAACCTGCGTTGCATTGATGTGCGATACTTGTGTGATGGAGACAATGATTGTGGGGATGGTTCAGATGAAGACTCCTCTACAGGGGGAAAATGTGGTGAGAAATGTTTAAATTTTGGTGTAATTATTTCTCTTACATAGTGATTATAATATAATTTTGAAGTACCAAATTTTAATCTTGTTATTTTTAGAAAGATGATTAATTTCAAAACAAATAAGTAATAATAAAAATGTAGACGGCATAAGGATGATTGCTTTTTTTGCATTTTCCTATTTTAAAATAACTTGCTATTTCCCACGTTTTCAAGAAAAATCAAATTATTATCAGTAAAAATATTATAGTCATGTGGCTATTATATTATGTCACAATTTGCAATAATTAACTGTTAATTTTTTTAATACAAAATTAATTTGTATGTATGTTTTTATTTTTTTCTGAAAATATTTGCTATATAACTATTATAATTTTCATACTTTTGGCTTGGATGAGTTCTTATCAATGCATCTAATTAGGAAGTGCTCAAAGTAAAAAGTTATCATATTTTCAATGCTGATCAACATGACTTCTAAATCACCCATTCACTTTTGAGCTAAGTCTTGCGGCTTTATTTATACTTAAAAATTTGAATTTTTTTCTCTAAATGGAGCAGTCAGTCTCTCTATAAATAATGTAGGAATAAATTTATGGTTATTAATCCTCTATAAATTTATAGTAAATTATGAAGCAAATTCTGTGAAAAAACTAATTTAACCATCTTTCATAGTATATAAGGATTTTCATTAAAAAATAACTCCAGAAAATTAGATGCCTCATATATAATATTATTTCTTTATCAAGCTGCAATGTCTAGGTTAAAATAATTTAAATCTGGAATAGAGTTAATGCATAGTAAATATGCTTTGATTTTACCTCTCGTATATCTTATTTAACAAAATTGAAACTCTGGTATCTTGCGTATATTTTAATATTAATTATATGACATAAATTAATAAGTAAGCATAGTTTGTGAATGTTATATGAATTCCTTCTCTTCAGGTGCTTTTTTATATTTTTATTTTAGTGACTTCTAAGTGTGATTATTTGCAAAATTCTGAAAACACAATTTAGCTGGTCGGTAAAGAATAATATTCACATTTTATGAAAAATGTACAAATTTTGGTATTTAAAAAAAAAATTATTAATTTATTGATCTGTGTGTACTGCAATGGGTTCTATTTCCCTTAGAAGAATTCCATTGTCGTGTGGATCAGTTTCAATGTGACCACAATCGTTGTATTTCCATCCACTGGGTATGTGATGGAGAGAAGGACTGCAAAGATGGTTCTGATGAAGAGCCCACTACCAAATGCAGAAGTAAGTTTCATGCCTTAAATTATAAAAATATTATTTGAAGATGATATCCCTTAAAAAAAAATTTGAATGCTTTTTTGCAAAATCTGTTACCAGAGTTTTATATTTTGTAGTTTTATATCTTTAACCCCTTCCTTCTCGCTCCCGTGAAAATGACAGGGTGAAATTTCTACCTTTATTTCTTGTGCCCGTGATATTTCCGGGCTGGCCTATTCAAAAGTAATGTGCCAAAAATATTAAAACAATCTCTTTCTTATGCCCAGAATCATGTTTATTTCTCAAGATATACTCCAGATGGCTGCCCAAGACTATTTGTTATGTTTTTAGAGATCATTTATTTTAAACTAGATGTCAGCAGAAAGGAAACTCGGTACTATTGTCCTGATGGTGATGTTAGCCTATACATCTCATGCTTTAAAATATATCACACAAGAAAAAATGACTAGTATTTATTTACATTGCCTGTAAATGCAATAAAATGATGTTTAAATGCTTGAAACACATTAAAAATTTTTTTTTTCTCTCTTTGTTGGAAAGCTAGCATTCAGCCAAAATAACCCTGAATGCTTTCCGATTTTTTTGTTTTTAAATTTCAAGCGAAAAATGAACTAAAAAATGAAACCTGAATGCAAATATTGTACATGCACTCAGTTTTGTATCATTTTCTTGAATAAAAAAATTAGGCACTTTTATGACCATTTTCTTCAAAATGTTGCGACCATTAAGGGGTTAATATATAATTTCATTGTTTTTTTATATTTTTCTTTTAGATTATACGTGCAGTCATAATATGTTCACTTGCAAGGAAAGCGGCCGCTGCATTCCAAACAGTTGGACTTGTGATTCAGATCTAGATTGTGGAAATGATGATGTGTCGGATGAACATGAAGATTGTGGTAAATTCTTATTTTTTGTTTATGATATGGTGAAGTTAGCATTGGAAGGCTTTTAAATTTGGTATATAGTTTGAAGAAATAATCTTGATCGTCTTTGCCTTAAAATAATTTTTTGTGTCCCTTTGTTATTAATGATTGATTATGGAAGATAATTTAAATAATTTGACTATAAATTTAAATTATTCAAAATGTACTAAATTTCATTAAAAATACTTGAAGTCTCTTAATATTAAGTTACTTTTTGTAGAATTTTTTATTTTTTAAGAAGTTGTTGGTATATTTTTTCAGTAAACAATTTATGTACTTAAAAATTCAATGAAAATTTTTTAATTGTATTTTTCAACTAAAATAAATAAGAACATTTCGTTTTTTTTAAAAATTATTATATAAAAATCTAAAAAGATTTTTCATTTTTGTTTTAAAAATTGTACTTACTAATGAAATTTGAGTTTTTGATTTATGCATATTAAAAAAAAATCCCTTAAATGTATCAAAACTGAAAAAAAAATGTCATTTTTATACAAGTAGTACAGGAAAAAAAAAGTGAATAAAAATCTTTTAGTTTATATATTTGAAGTATTTCAACTTGAATAATTAAATTCCCACTGACTGCACTGTACAATTTAATTACTGCTTGCTCAAAATTTTATAGCATTTCCTGGGATTATTTATTTCATGGATGCTTTCTTATCAATAAAATGTTTCCACTCAAATTATGATCTAAAGTAATTGTTTTATTAATCAGAATCTTCATTTATTTTTTTTTTAAATTTAAAATGTGATTTATTTATATTAAATACAAGTGTTTATAGAATATCTTAAAATTTTATTTATTTACAGAATATCCTGTGTGCAAAGAAGAAGAATTCCGTTGTGAAAATAGAAGGTGTGTTCCTTTAGAGTATGTATGTGATGGCGACGATGACTGTCGGGACGGATCTGATGAGCAATCCTGCAAGCAGAAATGTGACGGACCTTATGAGTTTTCATGTGATGGCGGTACACTCTGTTTAACTGAAGATCAGAAGTGCAATGGGTGGATAGATTGCAAAGATGAGACAGATGAACAAGGCTGTGGTAATGTTTTTCTTTTTTTACATTTGAAAAAAATATATGAAGATATTTTTTTTTTAAGTATTTGTCATTTAATTTTTAAAATAAATAGATTTACATTTTTTTATGATATGTGATTACATTTAGAATGAATTATTTGAAAAAAATTCTAAAATAGTTATTGCATTAAAAAATATTGAAAAACATCTATGAAGCAAAATTTATCACTTAGGTGACTAAAGCTTTTTGTAAAATGGAGGGAAAAGGCTGTTTTTTGTTAAGAAAAGAGGTTTAAAGTTAAAATATTTTAGTTGAGAGTTTTATGAAATAATTTGCTTCAAATTTTACAAATATGTTAAGAACTATATTATCTAGAATTACAAAATAATCTGCATTTTTATTCACTTTTTTAAAAATTGGGATTCAACTGATAAATATGAAATTTTCAATATTTTTCATTTTGTGTATTATTAAAATAAAAAAGTACCGAATTAAAATAACTATAGAATATTTAGTAATGAATGGATTACACTTTCTCTTATCCTGGAGTTACTGAACATATTGTGAATTATACTGAATTTTTACAAGATCATGTATTGGTTTTAATTTGAAGGGTTTAAAAAAATCTACCCAATTTTTTTTTTTTTTTTTTAAAGAATAGAATTTGAGAAAATAATTTTTAAAGATGTAAAATAGCATTAAGGCATATATAAATGGAAATATAAAAATTAGTGTACTTTCTAAAAAATGGACTTTTTAAATAGATTTATGCAGAAAACTGACTAGATTTTTGAGATGTTAAATAATTTTTCATATTTTTGGAAGAAATAAAGACTTTGATTCAGTGACCTACCACAAGCTGGTATTTTAAATATATTACTAATTTTTAATTCTGGAATATAAGTACAATATGTGTAAATGCTCATTGGCCACTAGTTCATTGCGAGATTATAGAAAGTAGGTATTGATTAACAAGTTGTTTTAAAAGGAATTGCATCTGAAATAAAGCCCTTTCCTATGGTGATTTCATTATTAGATATTTTTTCATTAATAATGTTTCAAGCAATTTATTTATTTATTAATATTACCCTTAAATTTCTTGTTAATTTCAGACACTTTAGCAAATAGCTCTAGTTAATATGTTCAATCTGGGAAATTGTTATTATTTTCATTTTTCATCCTGTGGTGCTAATTGGGGGTGGTATCTCATAGGTAATTTTTAAAACTTAAATATTCCTTTACAATTAAAAACATGTTCTTTGCAAATTTTGTTGCCTTAAATTATATGGGATCAATTTCCAATATATTTGCAAATTTATCGTTGAATTGAATTCCTAAAAAGTAACAATTTATCACAGTTTCAAAGAAAAAAGTAGAGAGTTTAATATACTATCTGATTCTAGCTTTGTTCTATTCTTATTGTGTAAATATAGAAGTGATATATGCTTTCTCATTTTGTTTATATGTTTCATATCTGATATTAGAATCAACTATGAAGAAGACCACCTGTCCAAAGGATAAATTTTTATGCTCTGATGGAACTTGCATTCCCAATACTTGGAAATGTAACATGAGATATGACTGTGTTGACAGAAGTGATGAAGTGAATTGCAGTATGTATATTTTTAATGATGACAATATTAGGAAATAATTTATTGATTTTGTCCTTAAAGTGCAATATAAAAATTACACATATATTATAGTATATTTCTTACTGATTTTAAAAATAGTAGTATACAAATTAGGGGAGTAAAGTTTCTTTAATTTCTGGGTGTATTAAAGAAACAATCATGGCCAAAAATAATTTATTAACGCATTGTTAAACATATAATTAACATTTAAGATACCACACAAACAGCATTACACCCAACACTAATAAGGGGTCTAGCATAATTCTCCTTTATTGTGCAGCTTACAAACTTCCCCATCTGAAATTCCCTAAGAGATTAAATCACACAAATAATCACCATCTAACCATAGGAAAAATAGGTGATTTTTACTAGGAGTATATACTCAATCCCAGTCTTAGGGAAAGAGTTGACAGCATTTGTACAAAATGGTCATGTAAAATACCTTCTTTGTGTGGGATTTCTTTCAAAATTTTGTCTCAATTTTTTTTTCTCATTTTTTGATGCAGGACACAGCACAAAAGATACACATAAAATATGAGAAACACTGACTTTGACAGAACACCATTCTTGTCTTAGGTTTCAGTCCTCTTCTCCCCCACATGTCCCCTCCCTCTTCTTTAGGAAAGAATGTCAGGTTATTGAAAGTCAGAAGTGTTGAGTAGGGTTGGCAAAATTTTCAAGTTACTATGGATGTAGCCTTATTGGTCGTCAGATAATTAAGGATTAACATATAAAGCATTAATATTAAAATAGTTTAGTAATGAAATGATTTTACTTAAAAAAATATGATGAAGATGGAGAAAATAATGTATGAAAATATTTCTTTTTTTACTGTATCATATTATATTTACAGTACTAGGAAAGTCAGGTTGTTAGAAGTGGTGAATAGGGTTGGCAAAATTAACAGGTCGCTATGGGTTTAGCCTTATTGATCGTCAGATGATTAAGGATTAGTATACAAAATGTTAATATTAAAACATTTTAGTAATGAAATGATTTTACTTTAAAAAGTATGGTGAAGGTGGAGAAAATGTAGTATGAAAAGTTTTCTTTTTTTACTGTTCTGTATTATATTTATAGTACTATAAGTATTCTGTGTGCATCCAAATTTTAAACAGATTACAAAATTGTGTGAAATATTTTTTTCTTTCTTTTAGAACTAATACAAGTTATTTCCATTCTCTTTTAGGAAAGTAACTTAATTAATTTTTTTAGAGTTTATTTCCTCAATAAACTTCAGAAGTTAAGAAAGGACTGAAATGCTTTATTAAATTTCTATTTGAATTTTCTTGTTCTGTTAAAGTTCAGGAATTACAAAAAAATTTCTTTTTAATTTTCCAGCTAATGTGACCTGTGCTGATAATGAACATTTATGTGCTTCTAAAGATCAGTGTATATTAAATACCTTTGTATGTGATGGTCATCCAGATTGTGAAGATAAATCTGATGAAAAGGATTGTGGTAAGTGAACTTTAAATTTGAAGAAAATCTAACTCGTTGATAATATGTATAATTTGCTTCGATTTTGATCCATTTTTTAAATTCAATATATGCTTCTATAATTTATATAGAAGAGCGTATCAACACCTGTGTCTTTCCAAGTCATCTGTGCGACAATAAAACTCGCTGCATCAATGTCACCCAATTTTGTGATGGTACCAATGATTGCAGTGACGGATCTGATGAAGGAGGCATGTGTGGTAAGTGGAAATCTTCCAAATTCCGTTAGATTTAATTTATGGAATTAATACATTTTAATGCAAAAATAATTTATTTAAGCTTTGTATATACAATCAAATATGGTTTAATGAGAGATGAATGAATAGTGAAGAAACATTGTGACATCACAAGTTTGATTGGCTTGTCTCGGTCTGAGTTGATTTGTTGTTTTAAGAGAGGCTTTACATTGAAACATATTTGACTGAAAAGCCTTATTGAACATCTGTATAGGCTTTGGCTTGAATGGGACTTTCTAATATTATCTATATCAAATGTTAGGTCAAATCAGGCAGATTGTCCTGATGTCTTTATATGCTTGTGGTTGTGA
Organism: Argiope trifasciata; assembly: GCA_026543055.1. Lineage (NCBI taxonomy): Eukaryota > Metazoa > Arthropoda > Arachnida > Araneae > Araneidae > Argiope > Argiope trifasciata. Next base: position 1,126,564 of record JAPMOQ010004482.1, on the reverse strand, counting down.
TAACGTAAAAATGCTAGAAGCTAGAATGTAAACTTTGATATGTATGTATATATATATATATATATATATATATATATATATATATATATATATATATATATATATATATATATATACATACGAGTGTGCTTTCAAATCATCAACTAAAGTAAAGGTTGAATTTCGATGCCAAGATTTTAAAAATTCTTCATTGAAACATGATTCAACGAATGGAAATAACATATGGAAACACTTATCTGTAGTGGCACCTAATGTTTCAAGTGCCCATAAATAAGATTCTAGCTTGTCATATAAAGAAGAAAAACAAATATTTTTAATCTGATGTGTTGAGACAATTAATTAATTCTCTGACATATACTTCAACCAAAATATCTTCACTACCAAATGTTGATTTTAAACATTCTACTGCTTTCAAATACTCTATGATTTTTAACTATCTTTTTGCGTTTATTAAAAGTTAATTTTCTGGCAAAATAAGTTAATGAAATTACTGCAGAAACATATTTATATGTTATGCATCATGTTAGGTCCATGCTTTAAAATATTTATTTACTTTTTATTTTTAGAATACGAACAATGCTTCATGAGCCGATGCATGTACTTGTGTCAAACTACTCCAACTGGCCACATTTGCTACTGTCCTCCAGGTCTCTCACCTACCTTGGATGGAAACTCTTGCACAGGTAATCTTAAATGTATAAATCTTATTCATTTAAAAAAATTATAATACAATATATGAAAAATTCAAATATTAATCATATTTTTTTTTGTTAAAATATGCATTATATTTAATTATTAACAGTTTTGAATGGCAACAATCTGCTTAAGATAAAATCATGTTTCTGTTTTTTTTTCCCTTGGTAATACAAAAATGAAGTTTTTTGTTTGTTTGTTTTGTAGAGTACACCTGGTAATTTTGCTCATGAGAACAGTGTAAATGTTTATATGTATAATATATATACTAAAAAGAAACATACTTTTTGAAGTCCAAAGTTATTATTATTATTTATTTATTTATTGCTTCTCTACTTACTACATCCAAATAAGATTGTAATAAGAATTTTATAATATTTTTAACGTAATAAGAGTATTAATTTAAAAAAATCTTTTCTCTGGTTTGAATCTTCTGAAATTAACTGTTTGATTTTTTTCTGCAGAAGTAGTCTAAAGGTTTTTAATTTTTGTAGCACTAGGAAATTTTCTTCAAACTTATTAACTTAATTTCTTATAGAAATTCCTGCTTGTGAGCAGTGGGGCATCTGCAGTCAAAACTGCATTCAGCTGAAACATGGCCATAAGTGTGCATGTGAGCCTGGTTATTATCTAGAGCCTGATTATTATACTTGCAAGAGTAATGGTAAGTGTTATTATTTTTTACAACTCTAAAAATAAAATTATATTTTTGAAATATGAACAAAATATTTAGATTATTTAAAAAATTATATTATTTTGATAATTTTTTTTTATTTTAATATTTCTTAACTCTTTGCCATACTTTTAATTCTTGCACACAAATCTTGAATGGATTTTGGATGGTTTACTTTTCAGTGATTCAGGCCCAAAAATTTGTATTTCCTATTTAAATTAGTATTTTTTTTTTTTTTAGAATATTATGTCGTATAAGTTCATTGTTTTTCTTTGTACTTACTAGTATGAACTGTGGTATTTAGAATTGGGATTTAATAATGTTATTATAATTTTAATTTTGACTTTCATTCTGATTGAAATTGCTATATGTGTGAATTGTATTTTATTGACTTTTATTATCTGATATAATTATGAAGTGATTCTTATGCTTATTATAAATTTTAATTGTAATATAAGGCAATTTTGGTTAGCATGTTTTATATTACTTTTCAATTATAATATTTTAAATTGCAATGATTTACAAGCAAGTAAGCTTAACTTTTTAAAAATTATTTAATTTCTTTACAATTTTTAGTTAATACATTTTATTTTCCTTGTCATTTTTGCATTTGATTTTTGATGGAAATTGAAAAAAATAAATAAATAAAGTTAAAAAATCTTGTTAATTGTTTAAGCTCAACATTAAAAAATTATTTTTAGCTTTTGTACCAGAACTGCTATTAAAAAAGTTTTTAAACTATAATTCTTTACAAACATGTTATTTATTGGGCCTGTGTAGTGCATTCAAAAAATAGACATTAAACTATTTTCATTTTGTTACTGCTTAATATGTAATTTACCAAGATTTCAGGAGATAAATACAGAAAAAAAAATATAAAGATGTATTAAAAAAAACTCTAAAATGTTGATCCAGTGACTAAAATTTGAAGTATGATTAACTTTGGAATTAATAATTATATTCCATTTATAGATTCTACAGAACCCTACATCATTTTCTCCAATCGCCACGAGCTGCGAAGTGTTGATTTGAAGACAATGGCTGTTAAACCATTGATCTCTGGATTGCAGAACACAGTGGCTGTTGCTTTTTATCACTCTGAAAAAGGAGATTTGATCTTCTGGACTGATGTTGTGGAAGATAAGATATACAGAGGATACATCATATCTGGATGTAAGTGTTGAATATTTCAGAAAATAGTCATTTATAATTTATTTAATTTACAAGCAGCAAAAAACAATATTTGTAGTGGGATAGGAATTTTTGCTTTAATCTTATACAATTATATTAGGTTTGATTTTTTTTTTTGTGTGTGTGAAAATGTGTGATTTTTTGTCGACTTTCTCTAATATGCCTTCAAGATAGGTGCACATTGTCATAGTGGCCGTACATTACTTTAATCTTTTTAGATCTCCAGTATTATAATATTAATAATTAAGTTGAAAATTCTGTTTTTTGGAGTACTTTTCCATTTCCGAGGGTCGTAAAAAAATTGCTAAACTGTTGGTAACTTTTTAATTTTTTTTTTTTTTAAAGTTTGATGATGATTTGGCAAAAAATTTATGTAACTACAACTGACGGTCCTCAATATATACTGTTAATTTTCCATTTTTTAGAACCGTAAAAAATCATCAAACTATTTTTTACGATTGTTTTTTTCTTGAAGATATGACAAAAATAATTTGTTGCCTATAGCCCTTGATAATAAAAAAGTACCTTTTTTTATTAAGTTAAAAAAAGCATATTTTTAAATATTGTTTTTATTAAAATCATTTTATGCTTCTTTTTTCAAACCTACAAACATGTTTACAAATAATTAGTTCTTTAAAATTGATTGTTTGCATTTCATATAGATTAAATGAAACACACAAAAAATCATTTTAAATTAAAATTTTGTTTCTTGGTTGTATGTAGCCTTAACCAATATAGAGGTAGTGGTGCAGACAGGACTAGCCACAGCTGAAGGTTTAGCAGTTGACTGGATTGGAGAGAATCTGTATTGGGTGGAAAGTAATCTAGATCAAATTGAAGTGGCTAAATTAAGTGGACAGCACAGGAGGACATTGATTGCTAGCAATATGGAAAATCCCAGAGCTATTGCTTTAGACCCTCGTTTTGGGTAAGATTTGTCTGTTATGAAATATTATCATGCCAATAAGTGAGAATAATTTTCGATGATATTTTTAAAGTGGAATTTTTGTTGAATGGAATGGAATGATATCCTATAATTTTTGCTCTTGTCAATAAACATGTTCTGAATCTCACCAATGGAGTATGATTCTACACTTTCACTACTTTCTATATTTCTCAATCAATTTGTTTTAAAGTTTTTAAATTTAAAAAATTATTTCTGACAGCCGACTTAGATTTTAATATTCAGCCAAGAAAATTTCTTTAATTTCCTTATAAAATAATCTGTTTTTTTATTGCTAAATATCTTTAGAAAGCTGTTTTTTTTTTTTAAAAAATCTTTTTATCTTTTAAAGAAATTGGAATTTTTGTTTTTTTGAACTATCTAGAATTAATAATGTATTTTCATTAACATTTGTATTGCATTTTACTTTCATTAAAATTTTTTTTTTCTAGTTTAAAATCAAAGAAAAAATAATAACATGACTACATCTTTAAACTATATGAACATTTCATAAATTTTAATCTTTATACAGAGCATTTATTTAAAAATTATGTAATCATTATTTCTTAATTAGCACTTTGCAAGTTTAATTCTTACATGTGTTTTTAATTTCTTTGATTTCATTTCATTTATTCAAAATTTTTTTTACATATTGGTGTTTGCAATAAATAACGGGAACACTTTCATGCATTTCAAATGCCCAATATTGTGAGCCTTTCAGTTGAAAATGCTACTAACACATTCACTGCTACCACCCTCGTCTGATATCAGGATCATCTGTCTCATGAGATGCCCCCTTCTTTGCTATCTTTTAACTGTAGTAGAGAAGGGGTCATCTGATGACATAGATGGCTTGGTCTTAGAGATGAACACAATCTACCAGTGATCTCGTAGTTAGCAATCAGTGTTAAATTCTGCAAGATGAGTTAAATATATATTTACTTCTGTAAAAGTATTTAAAACTTTAAATGAGCCATTGTTAATTATACATAATAAACAAAATTATTTTTATTTGTTATGTGTACTATTTATGTTTTTGTATACCTATTTAAAATTTTTAAATGCAATTTATGTGCCATTTTACATTGGTTTTAATCTGTTAATGAAAATGTTTTGACTATTTTCCAAATTTGATTGATAATTATAATATGACATGAAAAATCATAATTATTAAAAGAATCTAATCATATTATTATTAGTTTTCCTTTAATGAAATTTTTTTTGTCAAATATAACAATGAATTGAATTAATTTTTTCTCTTGTTTGGGAATCAATGATCATTGACTGAATATATTATTAAATGGTCTGAATAACATATTTATTTCCCATTGACTCATTTCTTATGTATTGTATTTACTAAATTTTCTTATAAAGCATGTTGTTTTGGACTGACTGGGATACCTCCTCGCCCCGCATTGAGAGAGCTTCTATGAGTGGTGAAGGACGCTCCATCATTTGTCGAGTCGATGACATCACAGATGGTGGTTGGCCGAATGGACTGACCCTTGATTACGTAGCAAAGAGAATTTATTGGATTGATGCTAGGTTTGTAGTGAAGTATTAAATTTCTATTTTTAACATTAAATATCTTTGGAAGGATTTGAGGATATTTTTAGGCTTTTGAAATAATAGAGGTCCGTTTTAAGGCACCTTTTGATTATTTTGAACAAAAATCACAGGAAGAAATTTTATTCTGCTTTGATTTGTGTTTAGAAATCAATTTCAAAAAACCAAGTTTTTAAAAAAAGAAGACTCACTGTATGGTTCAGCAACAATCAAATCAAGCTTTGTAACATTAAACTAAAGAACATAGCATATTGTTTGATTAAAAGAAATCTAGACTATTTATATTTTATTTACCCAATGCATTATTCTTTCAGATGATTTCTTAGAATTATTTTCAATACATATTTATTTTTTCCTCAATAGTCTGTATTTTCAAATAAAAATATTTTCTACGGACATTTGAACTCTATTTTTTTTCAAATATTATTCAACTATGGCTCTACTCTCTTCTAAATCTGTTGAGGCTTAATCATCCACAGTTCAAATCAAAATTATAATAATTTCTTTGGCTTTTTTGCACGTCTTATATGCCCTCTTCTGTATGCATCATAATGCTATAGAAAAATTTTGATTCATTCTAAAAATCAGGCTAAGTTAAACCCTCAAGTTCCTTAAGGGGAACAACTAAAATTAAAATCCTTATTTCTTCTGACTCTTCTTGTCAACAAGAAAATTAGTTGTCAAAAATATTATGTAAGTTAAGCAATTTACACCGGTTGGGCAACTTTCCCATACAGACATATTTTGAAATATGGCACCTGGTTTATCTAATAATATCTTCATCGAACTAATCTCTGATGTTCTGCATTTCCTAGCATATTTTGATTTATTGAAAGAATTCATTTGCAAAATTTGTATCAGTGTTCATATGTCAGTGTCCATATCAAAATTTGTATCAGTATCTTATTACAAAACTTTATTTTAAACAGTATACTTTACAATTTTAAAATATTGAGCAGATGTTATTATGTTTTGATGAATATTAGTTGATCCATCAATATTTGAGGATTGGAAGTAAACAGTTAAACTGCATGTGCTATTTTAAAAGTAAATAATTTTTCAATCTTCATGAAGGAAAATCCATTATTCATTAATATACTTTTAATTCAAATTTTTGTTTATTAGCAGAATTTAACAAAAATGTACATTACTTAGAAGTAAATATAAAAAGTTAGTTTTAAATATTTAACCATAAAGATTTTTTTGCCTAATTTCCGAAGTATTATTTTTTAAAAACTTATTGTTATTTATTTATTTTTTTACAGATCGGATTCTATTCATACCATCACTTATGAAGGCAAAGATCATAGGGAGGTTCTTCAACATCATGAGAGTCTGTCACATCCTTTCAGCATTGCTTTATTTGGAAATTATGTTTATTGGACTGATTGGAGAACTAATTCCGTGTTAAGGGTAATTTTTGTTTAATAGCACTCACACAAGCACTCTAACAATATATATATATATATATATTTATTTCAAATTCGGACAAGATTAAAATTTAATAAAAACAAAAAAAAAAAAAACATTGTACTTAGCGAGCTCAAATGCAGCTACTACTAAAACGCATATGAATCCAAATGAATTATCATTATAAGAGGAAACGAAACTAATTACAGAAATGGATCTAAAAGTGTAGTTGAAACTAAAAATGATTTCGGATTCAAAAAAGTTAAAATTAAAATAAAAATAAAAAATTTCATTGTACTTAGTGAGCGCTAATGCTGCTACAACTAAAATACAGATGAATCTAAATAAATTAGTAATATAAGCCAAGTAAAAAGCTTTGTTGAACTTTGTCCGATTCGTCACAGAAAAAATCCCTTATTTTGAATTCTTGCCTGAGGGTGACCCTTGATAAAGTCTTCAGGCTAGACTATTTTTCCATTTGTTGTAATTTTGTTTCTTTTGTATTCCTTTCTATGTGGCTTATATATAATTTAAATTAGTAATCAAATTTTATTTTTACCAAAAATAATTTTTTTAAGTAAGATTTCCTTGAAGTTAAGATGATGATGCGAAATACTTTCCATGTTTTTTCTAATTTACTTCCTAAAAAAAGTTTAAGCATTTGGGCAAAAATCTCTTCTTCTTTGTGGTATAATGATATAGGATTGAATTAAAATAAATTAATTGGTTAAAGTAGTTGTCTTTGGACATTTAACTTTTACATTATAAGTACATTTTAATATTCTTGTATTGTAATTTTAATATATTTTTTCCCTACTAAGCATTTAAAACTTGAAAGCTCCCAGTTGGTATATTATATGTCTTTCTTAAGACTTTCCCCCCCCCCTCATTCATGGTATAAGATTTTGTTTTATTTGATGTATTGTCAGCTTTTATTGAATTATCATACATTTTATTACAGTAGCTTCAAAGTCATGCTTTTTAAAATATGTCCAATGGACTCTTTCTTCTAATTTTAATAAATTTTAGCCCCCTTCCCTCTTTTTTTTTTTTTTTTTTTTTTTTGAACTTATTAGGAACTAGAATTATGACATTCAATGCCTCCTTCCCCATTTATCATAATTATCATGTCTTTGGAGTTCAAAGTTGAAACACTAGATTTTTGGTGAAACATTAAAGGAAATTTGAATATAATGTTTTTTAATGTAATATGGGTGGGAATGTGTATTACAAAACTACACAAATGAAAAATATTTCCAAAACGATAATAATAAACAATTATTTTTGTATAAGTTGTCATTCCATTGAATATGCATTTAATCTATTTCCGAAAAATTTACATGTGTATTGCCTGGAGTTTGTAATTACTATAATTATATCTTTAACAATAATCGATATTTAACTATTTGTTATTGCATCAAGTAATAAATCAAGGAAATTTTAAACATCTGATACCAAAAAAATTTTAGGTTGTCTTTTCTTATAATTATTTATTGTTTAAATAATTATAATTATTTATTGTTTAAA
>JAPMOQ010004482.1:1045105-1118551 GCA_026543055.1 Argiope trifasciata | reverse complement strand
TTATAATTATTTATTGTTTAAATAATTATAATTATTTATTGTTTAAATAATTATAATTATTTATTGTTTAAATTAAAATTTAAATAATGCCTGGGACATTTTTGAAAATATTTGTATTTCTCATGAGAGCAAGTATATATATCTATCCAACTTTTGTTCTATTTGTTTTAAAATAGGAATACCATCCATTATTTGCATATATGCATCTATTGTCAAGACTATTTATCTTAAGACTTTAAAGTAATACTGAAATAGTGATTAGAGATGAGATTTCTAAACAACTTTATGCAATTAGGAATGGAAGAATATGAAAATCTAATGAGAAAATAAATTATTGCTCTTTGTAAAATAAATCAGAATGTAATTATTTTTTATTGTAATTGTCAATTTTTTATTATTATTATAAGGATTAAAATAACTGATAGAAATTAAAACTAAGAAATAGAACGGGTAGTTAAAATTTTGCATGTTTCTTTATTTTTTCTTTTCTATCCAGGCAAATAAATGGAATGGTACCAATGTTCAAGTTGTACAAAGAGCCATAACACAGCCTTTTGATATTATTGTGTACCACCCTAGCAGACAGCCTAAAGGTAGGATCTAAAGTCCAATTTGTTATATTGAAAATAGATGTATATTTATTTTTTTATCATATAGGAGGTTGGTTAAATTTTTGAAGATATCATTTAAAAAATAATTTGCAGCTTTCAATTACTATGAAATCACCCCTTTTAAGAGTTATTACTCTAGCAATGTGGCTGAAATAAGAAGATAAAAAAGAAAGCTTTCTTGCATAGTCCTGGTTATTTGAAGAGTAGCCAAAGGCCCTTAAACAATTTTCTTGTAAAAAAATGTGCCTTATAAATATGCAAATAACTTTATAATAAATTGCAACATTATTATTTTTATTTTAAGTATTATTATTTTGAATGGAATATATTGTCTTATTTTACATAGATTCTTATGATAAAAAAAACTCTTTTGCTTAAAAAGTGTTTTGTGTTTCAAGTAAAATTCGGAAGTGGATTATGCTCATTAAGCACAAAGCTCCCCTGTAATTTTAATCAGACTTTTAATAAAAACAGAATTGTGGCATTCTTAAAATATTTAATACTATATAAAACTGGACAATAATGCTTATAGCTAAAGCTTGGGAATGAAGAATAGGGTTTTGCTCCCCTTTCTTTGAAATACTCTTTATATATCTTTAGCAGTTTTTTTTGTTTAGATTTTTGCATTTATTTCATTATCATGGCTTAAATTTGAATTAGATATTATAATATAGATTTGTTTTGCTCACAGATTGCTGCTTTCTCTTCCTTTAAATTTTTTTCATCACTGATTTTATAATTTATCTGTTTAACTCATTATTGAAATAGTTTTGTGTATATGAGTACAAATGACTGTAATTGATTTCAACATTTTGCCTTTATCATATGAATGCTTTAATTTCAAATACTTAATTAAAATAATATTTAAAAAATTCATGAGTATTTATTACTTTTTAATTCTTAGGTACTTTAATAGATAGTAGAAGTTATAAAATACATTTGAATGACAAAATTACATAATATTCTTGCTGCAGATGTTATATAACAGTAATTTTTATATAATTCTTATATTCTTTTTTTTTTGAAAATCTGTTTAGGGACTCAACCAAATCCTTGTAAAGAAAATAATGGTGGATGCTCACATCTCTGTCTTTTGAATTTCAACAACACTCGCACATGCGATTGCCCACATCTGATGAGCCTGGCTGCGGATAAAAAAACCTGTTACAGTAAGAATTTTTCTACAATGTAACTTTTGAATTAGGTTAAATTCTTGGTTTTACATCCTAAAAGTTAATGAATACTTAATATATGCTTAATTGAATGCACTTTGAACTGGCAGTTTAGGGTTGCAGGAATTTAGTGGTAAGATCTAAGCTTTGGAATCGAAGATTCATTGGTCTAATTCTCTATTCTGCTGAAGATTCAATTTACAAGTGAATTTGGTGCACATTATATCTGTTTTTAAGGGATAAATTATTTTGTTGATGTGTTTTAGAAGTTTTAACATGCATTTCACAGGTCTTCATTATCTTATAATGGTTTTCAAATGTATTTTGTTTCACAAAATTGACTCTCAGCTTTCAAGCAGAAGACTAATCTCACAAAACTAATAAATTTGATTGATTCTGTGAGCTTTTGTGTTGTAATAAGTTACAGCACAAAGCTAAATGTACTAATCAGCAATATTATATCTTAGAAAATCCTTGTCATTCAACTACCCAATGCAAATAGATTTGATTAAAAAATTCAGATAGAAGATATTTTTAGTTTGAGCTTTATTTATGTTATTTTAAACATCAGTATACATTTAATATAAAATATAATATTTAATTGTGAATATTTTTATATTAAATAGAAAGTAGTTGTATTTCGTATTTAGTGAATAGTTTTGATTTGATGTATAAAATTCAGATTGAATATATTTTAAGTTTGACTTTTTTAATGTTTTTTTTTTAAACTTCAGTATATATTTAATTAAAAATATAATAATATTAAAATATGAGTATTTTTATATTTAAAAGGAAGTAGTAATATTTCATATTAACTAGTGAGTAAATTTGATTTGGTGTATATTTTTAAAATTATGAATGACAATGGAAAAAATTTAAGAATGCATTGAAAATTTAAGCGTTAACCAATATTTTTATTTTTAGAAAATGAAAAAGTATTGTTATTCACTCGTCAAAATGAAATTCGAGGTGTCGAATTGACAATGCCTTACTATAATATGATTCCACCTATAAGTTTACCTAAGGTAAATACAGTTTTCTTATTCCTTAGTTAGTAAAATTAAAAATTGACAATTCAAAGAATGTTAGCACTAATTTCATTTTTATTGAATTATGCTTTGTCAATATATTTTGAATTGGTTGTTTATTATTAGATTAAGTTTTTCTGTAGATGCTTCAAATTTTTTGGAATATTTGAATTTTTTTTATTGATACTTCATTAAAAATATTTTTAATGCTTCTCTTTTGTTATTAAAAATATGGAACATCTTTACTATGAATTAGTTCTTTTGAAATTAGTTATACATATTTATTACATCCTGAAATCAATAAAAACAATTATAGGGTAGTATTTACATTTTAAAACTATGCAGTTTTTTTTCTTTGCTTTCATCTGAGATTAGCATCAAGTAAAAAGAAATAAATTAATTAATTCTATTATTGCAGGTGATGAAGGTGCATCAGATTGATTTTGTTGCTTCTCGTCATCAAATCTTTTGGTCTGACTCGGATCTAAGTGAAGTGAAAAGAGCTAATTTATCTGCTTCTACTGTTGAAACTTTAATTGATACTGGTGAGTATGTTTTGGTTTTGATAATTTATTGGCTCTGAAATCAAAAACTGGCATTGATGTATCAGTAGATGAGAGCTTGGTTTTAACTCAGAAAAATTAATACCATCTAAAAAGATGGATAGTTATGACAGAAATGCTCATTAATCATGAATTTATGGTGATTCCTTAATACATGCTGTTTGCAAGTAAATATTCAGTATTGAAGCTGTAATTCAATACTTTAATTTAAATTTCATATGAAGCATTGATAAGCCAGCTTTTTTAAGAGCTTTTTTTGTAGTTATTAATAACTTACTAATTAAAGTGAAATGATAGCCTAAACTGGGAAAATTTTATGATTGGTTAAAAACGTTCAAGACAAACTACCTTTATCAATCAGGGGATTCACCAGAATAATTGATTAAATAAATTTTCAATTGAATCATCTGGATACATCTGTTTTCCTTAGCAAAGTATTTTTAAACTTCAAATTTTGGTAATCATATAATTCAAACCATTGTGGAGACATTTGACTTTAATTCATTGTGAAATAATTATGTTTAAGTCAGTCATGAAGAAGTTGAAATGAAAAATGCTGAATTTTAACTATTCCAATAATATGCTTTCTGAATCAAAGCACATTTGTAAATAGTTTAAAGATAAAATAAAAAAACAATTCAACATCTTTTCCAAGTTTTGTATGCTTTATAGAATATATATTATGATACACATAATAGATTAGAAGATTATTCAGTAACAATTTTTTGGATTCATAGAAAAAAAAAATCAGCATTACAATGAGGTGACATTAAGAAAGCAAAGAATGAAAGCAAAACATCAAGCAACAACAGTGATAGTATAAAAGCAATAATGCATGAATTTTAATTATTTTCATCATATTTTATTCCTGAAATTAAACAATAGCTTTAATTACCCCCAAAATGAATTTTTTAAAAAACATTCTTTGAAAAGAAAAAAAAAAAAAAATTGGTGTGGGAAAAATCTAACTAAATTGTCTTATCTTGAATTTCCACTTTTTTTCTTTTATTCATTTATAACTTTTTTTCTTTTATAGCAATGAAAATATTATTTTAAAATATGGTGAAAAAACTTCATTAGAAATGAATTAAATTAGACCAAAAATTTTTGACAACTGAACTGATATCATAAAAAAGGTAATTTTGTATATTTGTCAATTCCAAATCAAACAATGTTTGTTCAGTTGAGCATCAAAGTTTACAAACATTTTCCTTAGTTACTTTTAAAGATATACTTAAAATTACTTTCTTAAAACTAAAACTATTTTTCATCGTTTACCATCTTGAAATAATTGTACCAGCTTTATTTTAGAAGATCCCAAGTTGAGCAGTATTTCACCAAAATTTTCATTTTTATGTATTTGTTTTGTTTGCGTATTTTTTCTTTGATTTTGATAACCAATTCATTTAAAATTTGATCATATGTAGTTTTGGAAAGTCCAGATGGTTTTGCTGTTGATTGGGCTTCAGGAAATTTGTTTGTAAGTTCTTCCTCAGCAGAAACTTCTGGCCGTATTATTGCCAGCAACCTAGATGGAGAATTTATTGTCAACATTATAACGGAAGATTTGCATAATCCTCGTTCACTTGCTGTGGATCCGTTTGAAGGGTAACTTTACTATTTATATTAAAAATTTAAATAGTTTGGCTTTTTCTTATTCTTATCAAATTAAGTAGTCTTATATTTTTGAATTTATTTGTACTTTCCACATTTTTTTTATTTCTCATAGATTATTTATGTTACCATCATTCATAATTTGATATTTTTAGTAACTTTTTTTTCTAAATAATTGTTTGTCTGCTATTTTAACAAATTAAAGGTTTCTTGTTATATGGAATATCAATATGAAAGGTTTTCCAAAATACCATATATTTCTGAAGCATAATGATCATATATAAACCAAGCAAGTTTTTTTTTTAATAGTTTACCAAAATTTAAATACAATGTAAATACAGCAAATATATGAGCAAAATTTTTCAAATTTTCACCACAAACGTGAAAATAGATTCAAATTAATAAAATGACTGGGATGTTTTCCTACATAGTTGTTACTAAATTAATATTAATTCTGTTAACTATATATAGTTAGTATATTTTCCAATTCATTTATTTTCTTGTATCAATCTTTTATATATGTGCCAAATTTATTTTCTATGCTATTTTTTATTTGAAAGATGAATGGGAAGAAAATTTATATGCAATGAATTTCAAACTATGGATGTTCACATTATAGAAAAAATTTAACTACTTTCTATAAATCCTTCATCTGATGTAACAAAGCACCATGATAAACATTCCTGAAAATAAAATAATTTATTTTCATACAAATACACATACAAAACCCTCATTTCTCCAAAATTGATTTCCCAACATAAAAGGAATTGCATTTTTTTGTGAGATTAATGGATCAGTATTTGCTGGAGAAAAGTTCCAATAACTCTCAGCTTATACATAGATATATACAATGTGATTCTCTAAGTTAAAACTTTAAAATATTTTCTTTGTCCATGTGTATTTAATTTTTTGTTACCTTAGAAATGCTAAAATTATCCAGACATTTATTTGGAAAATTTTTATTTCAATTTAGGAAATGTTCTTTATAGCATAATAGCCATTCTATAAAAATTATACAAAAATGAAGCTTTCTGATTTCTTACAAAATATTATTTCCTTTCAGTCTTCTTTTTTGGTCTGATCATGGTAGCGTGAATGTTGATCCAGTAATTGAAATGTCCAGAATGGATGGCAGCAACCGGGAAATACTTCTTACTGGATCTTTCGAAAACAAGATTAATTTGGCTATGAGTGAGTTCTTAATATGATTCATTTTTAACTTCTGTAAAGTGTAATCAATTATTAATTAATGTACGTGTGATTTTTCTTGCATTTATTCTCTCTCTCTCTCAATATATATGCATAAGAAAAGGCGATATATATATATATATGATATAAATTAACAGAATAAACCAAACAAAAAGGAACACAACCAATAGAAAAAGAATCTATTGGTTGTAGTTTTGATTCGGTTGAGTTCCTTTTTGTTTAGCTTATTTTGCTCATTTAGATTAGTATTTTAGTTATAGCTGCATTTGTGCTCATTAAATATAATGATTGTTTTTTAAAAAAAATTTAAATTTAAACTTGTTTAAATCTGAAATCATTTGTAGTTTCAATTCTTTTTTTAGTTTCGTTTCCGTAATTAGTTTCATTTATATAATTATATGAGTTCTAATAATTTAGATTTGTTTCATAAATAGGATTTATTTCATTTACTTTTCATTTTTGTGAACTTTTTATAGTTTAATTCCGAAGTAAATTTTAATTTCGATTTCGACCTAATTAGTTTCAATTTAATTTTTGTTGACTCAAGAAATGGGTTTTAATTATTTTAATGCTTTTATAATTGCTATATATGATATTTGTTAGTCATACAATTTTCTAGTCATATAAAAAATTGAAATAGATAAAAATTATGTTGAAATTAATTTTGAAAAATTGTTTTAAAGTCTGAGAAAAACGGTACAATGACAAAATTAATGCCATTAAAAAATTAATCTTGAACTGGTAAAAAATAATATTTGTGTGGTGATTTGTTTAAAAATGGTGGAAGAATAAAAAATCTTTTGACTCTCAGTCTCCTTCATCCCCCCAGAAAGTAATATTTTTTTAAAATTTGATCTGTTAAATTTGTGGTGGTTTTAAAGAATGTGAGTACTAAATTTCTTTTAAATCCATCAAAGATCATAGAATTTTATGAGGTCCAAACATGCATTCAGCTATATATTCTATTCAGTTTATATGATATTATTGTCACTGTTTGTGTTTAAATTTGTTCTACAAGATATACATTTTATGTTGTAACAGATTTTTTTTGTGAAATTTTGTTTTTTCATCTTTCAAATAATTCTTTAAAATTTTGTTTCAGGCTTAACTATTGATTATGCATCACCATCTAACTATCTGTATTTTGTTGATACGGGACTGAATGTTATTCGAAAGATGAATTTAGGGAACAGAGAAGTTGAAAATATCCCTATCAAAGCAGAAGATTTGCAGAAGCCTTCTGCTTTAGCTGTTTATTACGATACCCTTATTTATGCTACCTCAGGAGACAGTTGTGTGCATTCTGTTGATAAATTAACTGGCCAAAACCATACTGTTTTACGGGAAGCTACTGAAGGTGTCTTTGGACTTAAAGTGTATGATGAGAAGCTGCAAAATAGTAAGTTGTAAAAAATGTGTGTGTTATCTTTTATTATTTTTTTATTCTTATGTATTAAGATATATCATTTTAAGGTATTACTAACTATTTTAATACATTATGCATTTCATCTACAGTTTAATTTTTAGTCAAAAGGAACATTTAATCTACCATTAAAAATTTTTAACATAAAATTTTAAAAACAGTAATTGTATTTTAAAATAATTCTTTTCTTTTGTAAAAAATACTTTTGTAATTTGTTTTTTCCCGCAACTCTTTGTATTTAATTATACCTAAGTAATATTTTATTTGCAAAATATAAATTTTACCTTTTATTCTAAAATTTTTTTTGTTAATTATAGATGGAACTTTTTTATTTAATACATTATTTTGGACTAAAATTTTCTCATTGATAATTCATATTTTTTAAGGCAAAAAAATTTAATATTAGATAACGATTTTTAACATTTTTAAAAAAGTGTTTATAATTTTTTTTTCTAATTTTCTTGAGCATAATCTGTACAATTTAAAATTGAAGAAACATAATATTAAATAAATTTGCTTTTTAATTATCGCTGCTGCTCTGCTCATATTTGCTTCACATTTGTGGCATTCAGGTCAATATGACCCGACCCAGGAAACTAACCTTTCTTGCTGTAATTGACAGGTGCAAGTTAAGAAATTATTTAAACAATAGTACTATATTGACCTCATAATATAAAGCATCTATACAAATAACAAATAGTATTTGGAATTGAAACTCACAATAATATAAAGCATCTATAATAATAATAACAGAAAAGTGTTCGAAATTAATACTTTTGTTTACAATTTGAACTATAATATTTTACATGAGATTTGCAAATGTGATTCTTACAATTACAGTATAACATATTAGTTTTGCTGTCATTATTACTTGATGGACAGAGATTGCACCTTGCACGTTTGATATGCAATAAGTATTCTTAGCAAATCCCAATGGTACTTTTTCCGTTGTATATTTGTGTTTTCAAGACATAAAAAGTTTTACTGTTACTTAAAGTCCCTATTTTGATGATTTGGTATTTGCTGTTTGTAAGGACATCGGCCACAAAATCCTACTAATTCTTCATCTACATTAATAATTTCATTCAGATTATATAATTTTGGTAGAATTCCTATCCATTTTACCCAAAAATCTTGCACTGTAGCTAATTTACCCGAATTTCTTCTTTCTTAACATATGAATTTATCAAAACAAATAACTCTCACTATGGTGCAAAATGTTTTGAGGAACATTTTCATTACCCGGAAATTATATTTCTGCCAGTTATTCACACCAGCTAACAATAATAATTTAATGTATACTTGAAAAATTTTACTTTTGACTTGTTTCCACTTTCTTCTATAAACTTTTTCTCCAATGTTATCCATTTTTATGATTTCCTTTTCAGTTGTAGAATTGAATACTATCTCAAATACACTTTTTAGGTCTGGTATCTTTGCCGTTACATATGACTCTTGGAATAGTTTCTATTTTAGCAATTGTTAATTGAGATGAATGTGGCAGCATATCCATTTTCCACTTTATTTCACGATTGTTGAACTGAATATTGTCCATATAGTTCATTTACTGACTATCGTTATCAAAATCTTTGTAAGAACTTTCAGTCTCAATTTAATCTCTTGTATGATTTTCATAACTGGATACTTCTTTGTTGTCAGAGGCTTCTATTAGTTTAGCTATATCACTGTGACAAGTTTATGCAATTCACCAATTTTTCTCTCACATTCATGGGCACAACTCTTTTATAGTATATCTGAAAGTGAAACACTGTAGGGAAGAAAAAAAATGTTGTAATAACAGCAAATAATTTGACCCCTTGTCAGTCATACTTTTGGACCTTGTACTTGATCTCTCGTTATATGACCAAACACATACATCAACGAAAGAGGTTTGAAAAATGGATAAACTACAGAAACTATTGATATTCTTTTCTTTTGAATTACTCTGAACAAAAGTGAACATGTATAAATTTAAAAAAATAATAAAATAACATTTTTTTTTTTTTTTTGCATTGTATTATGTTGACTCGAACAATACATTGGGTATAAAATGCAATATATTCTTTCAAATTAAGAATAAACCTAAATTCCTCTTGGAATACAGATGTATGTTATTTACTAAAGATGTCAAGAAGTTTCATAAAATTATCCCTGTACCATATGTTTTTGTGAATGTTTAAATTTTATTTCAGGTCATATATATATATATATATATATATATATATATATATATATATATATATTATTTATCTTGAATTCTAAAATTAAGTTTTGGTATTTTAAATTAACTGTGACAAGCTGTTGGAACTGTTTTACTGACTATAAAGTGAGCTATTCTATAGATCCCATTTTCACTCATGCATACACTTCTATTCTCAGTATGAGTGTTTCACTATTTTCTGCTATGATTATAGCTCTAAATTATTTAGCTCAAATTAAATGTTAGTAGTATTTGTGCACATATATGTGAATGTTCTTAATTTTATTTTTGAAAAAAATTGTATTAAACTTCGATCATCCAAGGTTTGTGCGATTAATTACATTAAATTTCTATTTCCTTAAAAAAACATTTAATGAATGAATTGCAAATCTTTATTATTTCTTTTTAGGAACAAATATATGCTCTCTAAACAATGGAAATTGTTCCCATCTGTGTCTACCTATATCCTCTTCTGAACGTGTTTGCAAGTGCACACTTGGCTTCCACAAAGATCCTCACAATGATACTAATTGCATTGGTAGGTTATTTTTAATTACTCGAATTGCCATTAAATACTTTAAATCAAGTAACACTTTAAATAGTTCAAAATTTTTATCTTAATACGTATTCTTGAATCTTCAAACTGTCATTATTAAATAATCAATTATCTTCTCTATA
This sequence comes from Argiope trifasciata, assembly GCA_026543055.1. NCBI lineage: Eukaryota > Metazoa > Arthropoda > Arachnida > Araneae > Araneidae > Argiope > Argiope trifasciata. The sequence goes on along the minus strand of JAPMOQ010004482.1, from coordinate 1,108,053 downwards.
ATTTATTAAAAATATGATTCAAATACTTGCTATTATGATATTTTAATTTGAATACAATTTGATTAAAATATTTTATTTGTATGCTTAGGTACCACAAGTTTTGTTTTATATTCTTCAAATTGGGGAGTCCATGGACTTGCACTTGATAGGAATTTAGCCGATGTTCCAGTTCTGGCACCAATATCTAGAATTTCTATGGCATCCTCTCTTGATTTCTATGATGGTACATTTATTTATAATATACTTATATAATTCTTTTATTTTATGCTTAATTTGAATTTTTGTTTTGTATAATTAAATAAGATTTTTTTTCATTTATTAACGGTTAATTTTATTCTCTATATATGTTTATACAAACGTTCTTTGGTGACTAGCTACTTCATAATCAATATTGATTGTGTGTTTAATTTTAATTGAATCTTTTATACTTTGCTTGATGTTAATAATTCTTTTAATGATGTAACTTAAATATTGAGATAAATTTCAAAGCCATGCTAATATAATATAGTGTTAGAAACCTTGTTATCCAAGTAATCCATCTTCTAATTGCATTTTTTTTGTCTGTTCACTTCAGTTTCATTACAAATGCAAATTGCACAGATAATAAGCAAAATCTTTTTTTCTTTAACTTGTAAGAATGAAAGAAAATTGTATGTAGTATTTCATGAATGAATGAAAACTACTTGAATTTCATTTCAATAAAGAAATATATATTATTGAATTTATACAATATATATATAAATTTATGTACATATATAATGTAATTTTTTAATATCTACAAAAACTTTTAAAATCGGATTAATGAACATAATGAATCTATTTACTTTGTGATACATATTCTGGGCTGTAAAGCACCAACATTCAAGGGTTGACATTTCTCCCTTATTATTACTAGTGATGGATTGAAACATGAGAGTAGAATTTCAAATGTATAATTAAATTTAAAATATCCCTGTCGAATATAAAATTTCTTTTGAAAGTAAATTTAGAATCTGATTGAAAAGTATTTTGCATTTACTTTTAAATATAAGATTTATTTATTAGTTTTAAAAGAATGCACATTATTACACCTACATGTTGTACTTTAAATGTTATTGTACTAATGCATGCCTACCAGTTACTCTAGATTTCAGTTATTATTTTTTATCTCTGTAAAAACTGAATAAATCTGATAAAGGAGTGTAAAGAATTCAGAAGAAGTTATTAAAATTTTTGATTTAAAATATTTCTTCAGAAAAAAATTGTTAAATTTTTTGATTTAATAAACATTTTAAAATTTCTTTCTGAAAAACTTCAAATAAAAAAAATAAGTAAATAATTTATTTAATCATTTGTGAATTTGTTCATGATTTATTAAAAAAATCTAAGAGCAATGTTACAAATATGAACTATTGCATTTTCTAAGTTTATTAATTTTTTCATAAATCTGTTATTTTAGAATAATTAACTATAGAAATGCACACTTGATAGGCATTTAAAAATTTTAAATCTTTAGTATATTAAAAGGGCTTTTCGAGCTTTTAGTATCTATTTCATTTTTTGAAGTTATTACTTTTTCTGTATCATATTCATTCAAAATATTTATACTTGACTAATTACAATATAGTATGTTCTTCATTAAACATCACAAAACCATAAATTTTTCTCACATGTATTAAAAAATTCTTTGTTTTTTACATTTATTACATTTAAAAAAGAAAAATAAGTTTTTCTTAAAAAATTCTGTTTTTCTTATCATAGCTTCTAATTACTTTTTTCACCTTAAAAGCCAAATGAATTTTATAAAATATCCCAAAACTGTTAGTTATTTTTAAATCATTCTATTTATAAATTTGCATACATGGTAAAAACATAATCTTACATTTTTGTAGCTGAAGAATATATTTATTGGACTGATAGTGATGTCGGAACTATTACTAGAGTGAAGAGAGATATGACTAATCGTCAAGTGGTTATAAAAGGTTTGGAATCTATAGAGGGTTTCAGCATTGATTGGATTGCAGGTATTTTATTCCGCATTTCTTCAAAAAAAATTCTTGCATAATATTTCTTTCAATCTGCATCCCCCCCTAAGAATTTATTTTTACCACTTTCTTGTCATTATCTGACTATTCATTGCTATATTTTTATTTATATTTTGGTCATACACATCATTAGTTGCACAAAATGTATTTTTATATGTTTTTATGTGTAAATTTATATGTTTTTTCTTCATTACAGGAAATATGTATTGGATTGATGGCTCGTTTGGTTGTATTGAAGTGGCTCATTTGAATGGTAGCAATAGATATGTTGTGGTTTCTGGAAAAATGTCAAAACCAAAGAACTTGGTTGTTCATCCCTATCGAGGGTAAGTACAATTTTATATTGTGATAAACAGATAAATTATAAGTAGATAATGATGTGTTTTATACTAGCTGAAAAATGAAATAAAAGAAAAAATATTAAAAATTAATTTATTGGTGTTACAATTTGCAACTATATAATTATAATGAATAAACTATTTGATTGATAACTATTGATACACAATAGTATCTAAAAGATTTTTAAATGATTTTGAAGAACTTCTGGATTGGAATTTCTTAAGTCACAAAATCTTATCAAATAGATATAACTAATAACACCACTTACTAGTTACTTATTTAAAAAGAAATTTCCTGGGTGATTGTAGTGTAAATAAATCTGAAAACTCTAATTTTTTTTTAATGTTTTGACTGTTGGAAATTTGAGTTTTTCAATTATAAAATGTTTTATCACAGTTTAACAGCAAAAATACCATGGTGTAATTAATTATAATGATGACTACAGAAAATCTTTGATTGATGAAAACAGATTGTTAAGGATTAATTATTCTCATTAATAACAATTCATGCAAACACTTGAATAAAAAGTCTTTCTTGAGAAATAAATGACTTTAAATTTTTTTGAAGAACTTTTTGGTAAGCACCTAAACAACATATCAAATACTTTATTTTCTGTGAATATTTTTTTTAAAATTATGTACCTTCAGTAGTTATTTATAAACAACTTTTTAATCTAAAATTTGAAGGAAGAGTAAAATGATGCTATCTACTTCAAACTTTTATCAGTTGATAAAACATATTAAAAAATTCAGTCCTCAAATTTAACCTCCTACCCTCCCCTTGAAAAGAAATGGCATAGAAATTTAGTGAATCGAAAAAAAGTTATTATTTTTGTAATTGCTGCAATTTTTCTTAAAGCATTATACTTCGTGTTTCCCTACTTCATTCTTTCAAAATAAGTCTGTGTGATTGTAGGAATATGCATTACCTTAATGTCATGTAAATTATTCAACAATTTTACAACTTGTTATGAATTTTTGAAATGTGATTGCAATCATCTTTAAATTTCTGCTGATTATTATGATTATATGACATATGTCCTTGTATAATTCATTATATGTGATAGAATTCAATTAATATTGGTGTTTTGTATTAAGAATTTATGATTAAAAATTCCACTGCATTTAAATTTTTTTTACTAAGGTTTAATTAATTATGTGTTTGTTCTTTGTGTATGGAATGAAGTTATTATGATTATTATTTTTAATTAATTTTAACTGGAATTTCTGAAATGTTAACACTTTTAGCAATGTATTCTTGAGGCAAATAACTATTTCTATTTAGTCTGTGGAAAAAAGTATTTGAAGAAAATAACAGGGCTGCTGTGAGGTCTCGTCTTCGGAACAGGAGGGTTTCAATTTCAAGACTCGATTCCACCAAAGAATCGTCGTGTGAGGGTCTCTTGCACGTTAAATCTGTCAGGGCAATTGTCCTCCCTCTGGTGTAGTGTGGAGAGGGGGGTGCCAGTTCAGGCGTCATCCTCGTCATCTGATCATATTCAAAATGACGAGGTCCACCCCAAAATAGCCCTCGTGTTGCTTTACAATGGGACGTTAATATAACTAAACTAAACTAAATTGCAGAAAATACCTATATCGTTCATCATATTAAGTAATGTTCCATGTATCAGTGTGTTGAATAAATATTTATGGTAAATTGTAACATTCCCAGAAATGTTTACTATAATCTTTTTTTTTTTTTAAATTATTTTTGTTCCTTATAGTTTAATGTTCTGGTGTGATTGGGAAGTCCCTCCAAAGATTGAAGTGGCTGCACTGGATGGAAGTCAGAGGCGAGATTTTCTCAATACTTCTTTACAGTTAATCCAGGATTTGGCCATAGACTTTGAGGCAGATATGCTGTACTGGACAGATGCTCGAACACACACCATTGAGCGCATCCATTTAGATGGTACTGGTCGTGAGGTTGTTGCTGGATCATCGGTTGTTGAGAAGCCAGTTTCTATTGCCATTTATGGCAACAGCATCTATTGGACTGATATGTAAGTGATGTAAATGTCATTGAAAGATAATCATTGCCATATATCTTTATATATCCAGCATTATATTGCAAAGAAGTCTTTATTTATTTATTTATATAGATAAAGAAATCAAGGTCTTTTCAAAGGACTGAATAATATTTTACTATTGAATTATTCATAAGTTATTTTATATTCCATGTCAAAGATTTTTTTACTGATAATGTTTTTTTTTATTATTATTATTCAAAAAAATTTCATGTGCCAGACTTTTAAGTAGAATAATAAACCTTTTTGTTTAAGATAGATTTATTGTATATTAACAAGAGGTGGAAATATTAAATAAATTTGCAGTTAAATGATAATAAAATTTACTGATGGTAAATCGCTATGATGGGATTCTTCTCCTTGCAAAAAATATAGAAATATAAATTCATTCTGCTAGTATTGATCTGTAGAGTCTGTTAAAAAAGTGTATAGTCGATAGATTCCCACAGTTTTAAATTAAAGATTGCAAAATATATATATCAAATAAATGTGATCAATATATAATCTGGTTTGAAACATCATAACATCTATTTAACTTATAATTAATATAGGTATGATAGAATAAAACTTATTGTATATCTCTATGTATCTCTGTTAAGACCATTAATAGAAACATCAGTGAATAATAGTTGTCCAAATAACAGCATTAGAAAGGAATTGAGGTAAAGTTTCATCATCTAACTGTGCAGTTGTATTCCTTCTATGTAACTGATCTGTTTCTTTTAGCATCTGCATGGAAAACAATTCAAGAAAATAAATATGTATGATATACAAATATATGCTATAAAGTGGTATAAAATTTTTTATATAAAATTCTGTAGGTATCAGATAAAGCTCATTTGCTTTTTTTTTTTTTCTAAAGCATTTATTGAATTACAGGAAGAGGTTAATAGTACAAATGAGGTCTGTTTTTAGAAATTTTTATTTTATGTCATTCCTATTTAAGCTCCTCTTTATGTCTTAATAAATCATATTATGTGCTCTTTTATTAGCTTCTTTTATTGATATATTTCGCATGTTCTCTTTATCTTTATGATTCACTTATTATGTCTCTCTTTGTTAACTTATAAGTAATTTATATTTTTTAGACAAGCTGGTGGAGCTATTTTCAGAATGGATAAAAATAGTGATACTAACATTGAAATGGTTCGTCAGCATCTGGAAGACTCTTTGAAAGACATTGTAATTTATCATCCAAGAAATGTATCTGGTAATTTGTTTCCTTAAAACTGTTTGATATTATTTTGCTATACTGAATGAACTGTCATGATTTGTGTAAGTTTAAAAAAATGTGTGTGTTGATTTTGATATTTGTTATATTAATAACTTTATTAGCATTTTAAAATTCACACCGCTTTCAAATCAGTTAAAAAAAATTTAGAATTATCATACATTTTACCATAAATAGCTGAATTTTGTATATATTTTGTGAATGTTTGGGCTCTTTTTGAAATGCCATTTTGCTTGTATAGTAAATTGAAATATTTTGTAATTTTAGGTGAAAATCCTTGTGTACGTAAATGCAATCAAGGTCACTGCGAAGATGAAGGTCTCTGTGGCTCAAATCTCTGTCTCTACAAGGGAAACTCTTCTTATACTTGTGCCTGCTCTCATGGGCAGTTGGCGGAAGATGGACATTCTTGCAAACGTAAGTTCTGTTTGAAATGTTTTACAATTAAATACTAAGAGTGAAATTACATCAGATTGTCTGCAATGGGCATATTTTATGATGCTGTCAAATTTTGTTTGGATTTGTTATTTGTTTGAGAATGTGGCAATTATTTTTAAATTGTTTTACTTAGTATAGAACTTATATTTGAATTAGTTCTACCTTACTTTTCATACTATTTTTTAAATATAAATGAAAACATTCAAATTCTGAAGTCTTCTTTTCTTAAGAAACCGTTATCATTATATATCCTTTTATCACATAATTCTTAAAATGCAAGTAAAACTGCTTTTCTATTCATTGGTGAATATTCGTTGATATTTTGAATTAGATACTATGTGACGTAAAGTTGTCTCTAATTTTAAAAGATTTTATTCTTATGGATAAATTGCTGAACTTTGCAATTAAAATTTTTCTGCTTTCTTTCAGCTTATGATGCCTTCATCATGTTTTCTCGTGTCCTGAAGATTGAGAGCATCCATATGTTTGACGAGAACAATCCCAATGCACCTTATCCCAGTGTCAATAATAAAATTCACATGAGAAATGTAATAGGTCTTGCTGCTGACTATACTGGAAAGCGCATCTTCTTTTCTGATATTCAGAGAGGAACCATCAACAGTGTTTTTTTCAATGGAACCAGCCCTACAGTCATTGTGGAAAGTAAGACTAAAATTTGTATATTTCTGTGACCTTTTTTCAGTGGAATTGTTTATTATGAGGGCAATTGATTTTTTAAATTGGGACTCTATTTGAAAGAACAGAAACATAAATTTCTTTATAAAGAAAAAAAATGCTATACTGTGTGAATACCAAATTTGCAAAATCTTCCTTATCTTGAGGTAATTATATCTTGCTAAACTTCTTTATATTTATTATGAATGTGTAATGAGTTATTGCTAAGTGCATATAAACTTTTAACTGGTCTATTCATCAAAAGTATGTTATGTGTTTATGTACTTAACTGAAATTAGGACTCTTTCAACCAACAAAAAGTTAATAATTTAAAATATACAATAATTTTTGGGAAAAAAAAATATGGACTACAATTTATTAATACTTTTAAAAAGAGTTTCATTTTAAGGCATGGATAGTCAAAGAATTGCTCAACTATAAATAAGTTGCAATGAAAACATATTTGTAATTCAGAAATTAAGCTGTTTTCTTTTGTAAAAAAGCACGATTTTGGTTATTATTTCTTGAAATGCACAAATTTGTTCTATGGATGGAAAATTTATAAATATTGTTCAAGGAACCTCAGAAAAGTGCACCTGCTCAGAAAAATCATATGACTAATGCAGACAGTAAAAAATAAAAAATAAAAAAATGGCACCATGAGCATTAACTCAACAAAACTTATTATAAAGACACAAGATGAAACTTAGAACGTATATCATTTCAAGCATGCATTTTTTTTTGTTTCACATCATAGTTAAATAAAAATAGTAGACCACTTTGAAAGTCATAGTTGATGTGAATGAGAATGAATATTAAGTAATGGGCATAAACTCAGTGAACCAGTAGAGAACATGACCAGATGTTGACTGAAACATGAATTGCTCATTTATTTTAAATATGAATTTTTTACATCACTCATAGACACAAAGAAAACACTATCTTTCTTCTGAAAGTTTCAAGAAAAAATAGTTTGGGGCACTCTGTAATAGACAGTGTTTTTGAGAACAAATTATTTATTGAAGAACTGCTGCACTTTATTATTATTATTGAATTCATGCCATTGATTTAATATGTTGAATCTGCTGTTCAATTCTGTATTCACAAGGAAAGTTTTATTTATAATTTTTGTTATTTTTTCATTAGCTAGTTTTAATATGAAAATGTAAGTAGCATCTTCAGCTGTAAAGATTTATTTGGACATTTCCATTTTGCATTATATATAACAAATTGAATCATTACTTTTGTCCAGATTCTTTATTTAGGCTGCTTACTTAATCATTTTTTTCTCCCTTTTCAAGAACAAGGCTCTGTTGAAGGTCTGGCTTATGACCCCATACACAAAGATCTTTATTGGACAAGTCATAGCAACAGTTCTTTAAGCCGTATTAGTCTTACATCTTTCAATGCTTCTCCAGAAGTCATTATTCAGTTAGGTGTTGATGACAAACCTAGAGGAATTGATGTTGACAGCTGTGCATCGTAAGCTCATTTGTTTTCTCTTTTGAAAGATACTGAATATTCTGTCTTCTTAAGTTTTTTTTTTTAATGTCAAATGTGATGTTTTAATTTAATTTTTTTCTCCCCTTCGGAATTAAATTTTTTCCCCTACTTTTTTTATTAAATTTTGTTGAATTTTAGAAAATAATTGTAAAAGCTTTGCAATAAAATTTTAGAATATGAATAATTAATATTTAAGCTTGAATAAACACTTTGAGATCTAATTATACCATTTGTGGCAGATAGTTTTTGCCACTGTTTTCTCATTGTAACATTTTTCTTTTCACACTTTTAACTCCTTAGTAAAATGAGCAATTGAAAATTTTCTTATTTCTTATAACAAATTTTATAAATGAATTCTTAATTAAAATATAGAACTTTCTGAATTTGAAACTCTTTCTTGAACTGAATATTTGATGAAATAATTTGACTAGCATAAATAATGTTGTTTTTCAAATAATGTTTTATTTTATTAAATAATATATAAATATTTTTTCAACTTCACAGTCGCATCTATTGGACAAATTGGAATACTCGCACCCCAAGTATCCAAAGAGCATTTTTAAGTGGCTTTGATTTGCAGTCCATCATTGAAACTAATATTCGTATGCCAAATGCTTTAGCTTTAGATCATAAAGCACAGAAGCTTTATTGGTCTGATGCAAGATTAGATAAAGTGGAACGCTGTAATTTGGATGGAACTGAACGCTATGTAAGCTCGCTTAAACAAGTTCTTTTTAGCCTTTTTTCCCCCTCTGAAATAGTGGTATCTGATACATTGTAATGATAAAATGCTGTAACTTATTTTTTAATGTTCAAAAATAAATTCATTCAGTTAAAATTTAACAAAAACTAATCTGTTATATATTTTTAAGAATTTGTTTAATGAACTTTAAAATAAGTACACATAAATTTTCTTGTTACTTTTTCTGACCCTCTTTTTACAAATTGTTTTTGCAACTGTGATTGAGATTTAAAAAATTATGTGCATGGTTAAAATAAAATATACAAATAGGAGAATGAGGCTTTTCATAATTATTCACGATACAATTTAATAGTCTAATATTTATAAATTTTTATTTGTTAAATTTTTTTCAGTTTTCTTACTTATTTTCGAATTTCTGCTTATTAAATTGCTAAGAAAATTAAAGTTGCTTTAATTATCGCTTTTACTGTACTTTTACTCCTTTTCAAACTTGTAGTAGAAACAAATGCACTTTGTTACTGTATTTGTAGGAGTAAAAATCTATGGCAGTCCTTTGATTAAAAAGCCTTTAAAAAAAAAAAAACTTTTTATGCAAAGTTTAACTCTGTATGCAAAGAACTTCCTATTTCTCCCCTTCTTCCATATTATTCTCAAAAATTAAGAACTCTAAAAGGAAAACTGTTTTAAGATTGTTGATAGATTTGAATGTTACTCATAAATTGGTCAAATAAATAATTAGTAACGCTCTTTGTGGGTGAGTTAAAATATTATATATTTTAATTATTAAAATTAAAACACTATTTAGTAATATTAGTTGCTGAAAATTTATTCAGCTTAATGTATTTTTGACTGAGTCTACAAGAAGGTTTTAAAAATTATTTCTGTATTTTACTAAAATTTTTGAAAATTGTTTTGTTCCTCATATTACATCCCATTACTAATATTACTGGCGACATATGTTTATTTTCATATTCTGACATTTTTATTCTAATTCTGCTTAATTTTTTTAGGTGTTACTGCATGAGCATCCTCAGCATCCATTTGATTTAGCTGTATATGGCGACTTTATTTTTTGGACTGATTGGGTATCTCACGCTGTGATGAGAGCTGACAAGTATACTGGAAATAATGTGGTAACCTTGAGAAAGAACATTGCCCGTCCTATGGGAATAGTTGCGATTGCCAATGACACAGACTGTAAGTTGTCATCTAGAAGTAGTAGGAATTTTTAATGTCATGAACAAATTGTTTGAAAGGAACAGTTAATAAAATTTTTTTTATTACATCTGCATTTTTTACATAAATTTATTCTCTCATTCATGTCTCCCTCATAAAGTATAATTAATTTATTTTCTGAATCATTTCATCAATTATCAGATGTCATCACAATCAAATAATTCCTTGTGCATAGTGCCTGCATGCTTGTTATGCAAAATTTTAGTGAAATGTATGTCATCCTGGTTCAGCATTATGAAAATACAAGCTAGGCAATGAAATTTATTAATAGCATATACAAGAAAAATTCATTTTATTCTGTGTAACTTTTTTTTTATATTTTTTTTTTTTTTTTTTGAAAAATGATTTCTTGTTGAAAATAGTTTCCAGATTCTTTTCATCTAATAGAACAAAATATCAATAGATTCTTTTCTTTTCTTTATCATGGTTTTTCAGAGAAGTAGATATGGTAATGTTACAAAATTTCTATAGTAAATATACTGCTTATCAAAAATGCTATAGTAGTTTATTCTCATCTGAAAAAGGCAGTTTAGACAGAAAAACCTAACTCGAAGGAAGTTATCAAAATGAATCTCCATAACTATCACTTTTGAAAAAATTAGACATTCTTCGTACTGAAGGTTTATCATCAGTGACAACTTTCTATTAATGGGTGTGATATGATTCTTTTAATAATGCTTTGATTGTTTTCATTTGTATAACTGTATGCTGAATGATGGCGTATATATACAGATGGTTTTAATTAGTATTATTTCCTTAAACTAAGGAATGGTCTTGGACAGTACATGCTGTTTAGATCTTTACTGACGAATTAAAAAAGCCTCCTATAAGTTACAAGTGACAAACTTGGCTGCATATGCCTATTATCTTTATGTATATGTGTAACTATTTGTCTTGTTCATTTTGAATGTTTTTAAGCAGTTCATTTATGTTATATCTGACCATTTTTTAAAAATTTAATGATGAAAGTTAATAAATTCATTATTTTCTGACAATGAATGCCCTTTTAATAATCTTTTGCGATATAAATATTATTCACAAAAAGGATAGTCTCACTCAAAAATGTAAGATATTCTAAATCAATAAATTTATTTTTTAAATGTTTTAGCAGATTTTTCAGGTAAGAAAATGAAGCTTTGTTTGCTTATAATACAAACATTTTGCTCATTGACATTTTTTTATTATAGAGGTTGAAGAACAAATTTACTTTTGTATCATTATCTTTTTCTAACGAAGCTAATGTATTTTCGTTCATTTTGGTATCTCATTTGCAATTTTAAGTATATGTCTAATTGTTATAGCCAAAACAGGCTCCACACTTTTAGGACACCCTATATAAATATACAAGATAAAGAAATGCAACAAATTCAGAGCAAATAAATATCTATATACTTATCTGAAATGCAAAATTCAGTGATGTAGAACTGTTTTAAAAATGGCATATCGGTAATAACATATATTTTCTCTATTAATGAGAAGAAATAAAAGATGCATTAATTAACAATACAGGAATTGCTTTCAAATCCCATTGTAATTTTAAAAAAATAAGCATATAGGGGCTACTAACTAAATAAAATCGACCACTGCCTTGGATTGTGTTTTTCATGAAAGAATCTAATTTAAAATAAAAGTTTACAAAGTGAAAAGCGTACAAATTTGCAATGATACATAATTTAAGAAAATATCTTATTTCAAAGCATTTACCTTCATTTTTATTTTTCATAGTGTGATACTATCCAAATAATTTCTGGAATGTTTATTTTTTAAACATGGTGGCACCAAGTATAAATTGGAGAAAATTGTCAATATTTTTTCATGCAGTGTGCTTTATTTAGTTTTTCTCGACCCAAAATCATAAATTTGGAAATTTGTTTAATAGGGGGGAAAAAAGAAAGAAACCTTAGATCTGATACTTATGTAGAAGAGTTTATAAAAGGTCTTTATCACACATTATCCAGTGTTCAGTCACTCTCTGTGGTATGTGCTAATAGTCTATCTCATACGATGCAGTTCTCTTTATTCTTTTATAATATATTATGTTGCTTATATATCCTATGCACATCAGCCTCCAAGACATTCAGCTGTTATCTTCATTTATCAGTTGATACCAAGTAAGCCAGTATCCATAAGGGCAAACAACGGCCACTCTTTAGTGATTATTGCTTAACAATGGTTGTTACGCAATTGTAGTTTGTTATGACATTTCTTACGCATATGCTGGAGTAACTTATTTTTATATATGCATTTATAAAATTTGTGCAGGTACCATGAACCCTTGCCACATATTGAATGGAGGCTGTGAAGATCAGTGTAGTGTAGCTGTTGATGGTCGAGTCATCTGTACTTGTTTCTTAGGTAGAACTTTGCTTCCTGATGGTCAGCGCTGTGTTGGTATGTACTGTTTGAAATCATGTTATTCAATGTTTTCTCTCTTAATATTTTTTCACAAGTTAGCATTATTCTTTATAAGTTTAATTTTCCTTACTTTAAACCCAAAGATGTGGATTTAAAAAAGAATCTGAGATCAGAAGCTGGATGATTTACAAGATTTAGTAATTTAAATTTTATGAATATATAATCAATATAATGTTATTGAATGTAATCGCTTGATTGTTGTATTCAGAATAACTAACCATTTTGCTCTGAGTATGAGATGTTTGAAAAGCATTGCTGCCTTATTAATATATAAAACTATTTAAACTGTACAAGAAAAAATAAGGAATTTCAATTTACAATATGAGGGCTATAAAATGAATAGTAAAGTGCCTTTATAGCTTCAGGATCTGAAACTGAACTGTCTTAAGCACTCTCCTGCACACTGAATTGATTTTTCATGTTGTGTTGAATGAAGTTGTGAATTCAGATTTCTAGATATTTCACTTTGGACAAGAATGCACAATTTGGTTGAAAACTGTATCCAACTTTTAGTAATGAATTATTTCTCCAGAAAATATTTTCAATTCCACAATTGAAAAAAGAGAGAAAGTTTGTCTAAGTGGATAATCATTAAATAATAATTTTCAAAAAAAAAAATCAGTGCAAATATTTACAAAGTTTTTATGTGTATTTCAATATTCCTTACTCTACAAAATATCTTGTTTGGACTGAATCAATTCTTCTTCCATTGAGGATATGAGGAAATATGAAGAGGAGGTTTTCAGCTCATTTACCGTCTAAGCAATTCTCAAAATTATGAGACCCATCGTAAAATAGCTTTCATGTCATTTATTTATTTCCAGATTGAGATTCTTTTTACTGATTGTTTAGGAATATAAAGCAATTTGCTTCAGGACTCTATTGTCCATCCTTTTTAATAGCTTAAATAATAACCTTACACTTATTATTACATCCATTATTGTTTTTTAAAAAACAATTTTACTTTGAAAAAAATTTCTATCTTGTTATTTATAATGCCTTAAATGATGTAATAGGAAAAGAAGCCAACTGTACTGATGAAGAGTTTGATTGTGGCAATGGAATGTGCATTCCATTTGAACTCACTTGTGACGGAGTGTCAGCTTGCCAGAATAGTACAGATGAAGATGAGGTGTACTGCAGTAAGTAAATTAAAGTTTTTTTAGTATTTAAATTGAGAAAAACTGTAGATATCTTTGTAGTAGAAAATTTTATAATTTGTTTTTTTAAATAAAACTAATTCAAATTTCTTATTAAATTAACTTATCTATAATTGTTTTTCATATATTAAAATTATTTTTGTATAGTAATTGTTTGGATTTTTAATTGGTGAGCTCTAATATATTTTTTAAAAAAATTGTTTCTGTTTATACATGTTATATCTTAAATGCTTTTTTTTTCTTCGTTTTTTGCAAAACTTAAAAAATTATTAGATGTACTCTTAAAAATGAGCAGAGTAAATTTGAATCTTTGGCAAATTAATTTTTAAGTATTTAATTTATTTCTAAAATATCTGATACTGTAAAATATCTATAAAATATATAATACTATAAAATATAAATAAAATAGTATTATAAAAAATAATATAAATATTATTTTTATACTATTATATAAATATTAATAGTATAAAATAGTATTATAAAATATACAATTTTGTAAAATCTATAATAGTAAAATATCTATTTTATCACCAAGGCTTGATTATTGCCAATGTCTGAAACTGTGCCAAACTGTAGATTTCAGTCATAATGGATGTTAAGTTTCAGTTTTAAAAAATCTGTAATGAAATATAATATTTTAAACTTAAAAATAATAGTTTGCTAGGTATCATGCGTATATAAATATTACTTTTCACAGAGAGTCGCAGTTGTCCTTCTCACTTTTTCCATTGTTCTAATGGTCGCTGCATCCCTAAAAGCCGTGCCTGTGATGGGCAGAATAATTGTGGTGATTACAGTGATGAGATTATGTGTAGTTGTGCAGCTGACCAGTTTAGATGCCACTTTGGAGGACCTTGCATCAGCCAGTCATATCGCTGTGATAATGATCCAGACTGTCACGATGCCAGTGATGAAATGAACTGCCGTAAGTTACTCTTTTACATTATTTTACTTAATATTGAAACTATTTGTATTACCAATGGTTTTTTGGCATTGGAAAAGAATCAACAGTATCAATCTTTTTTTCCCTTTTGATTAAAAATACATTTTAAAATCCATTATAATAATAGGAGATGGTTTAATATTAAATTATTATTAATAATAATAAGTTGAACTTAAATTAAAGAAATCAATTTCAATTCTGAAATTGATAAATAAAATAAAGACAGAATTTATATGATGGGAAGGAGTTCATTTTGATGTAGTTATTTTTAACTCTTTTTGAATGTCTGTCTTCTTTTCTTGACAAATATTTGTGGTGATATCTTAATAAGCCAGTAACAGCCACTAGATATCAGCGTTCGCTTTTGTCGGGTAGCTAAGTTACTGGACTTCAAAACATTGCAGGCTCGATCCTTGGCGAAATTCAACCTACACATTGACACAATTCCGCCAACACCACGACACATTGGTAACGTCAGACTATAAACATTTAAACAGCTGTCATGGCGCCACTTGGCAGCAAAACACAACCAACAGGAAGTCATCAGACTCACTTGACACAGCAACAGCTCTCTTGGCTCGCCATAACGCTTGCTGGTATCGAAATACTCTCTTTATTGACCATAACGCTTGGCGCTATAAAAAATTGTTAGTCTCTACCAACTCACTGGTAGGGAGTATTGTGGTGACATCTTAATAAGCCAGTAGTGGCCATTAGACATCATCGTTCACATTTTCGATCCTTGGCAGAATACAACCTCCTTATTGGCACAATTCCAGCCAATCACCACACCACATATTCAAGAACTGACTTCTGATTGTTCTATTCCTTTTCTGTTATTTTCAATATTGTTACAATATGAGTAATATTATGAAAAAATAACACAGCTGTATCAATTTTCAAATGTTTGTGTTTTGCCTCAGCTCAACCTGATTGCTCTCTTCATCCTCTGTTTTGGGATCCTTTACAAAAGCTCATCAACTGTGCTCACACGACTGCGTGCATCCATCCAGCTTGGATATGCGATGGTCAGAATGACTGCTGGGATATGTCTGATGAGAAAGACTGTGAAACGAGTAAGCATGATTTAATCATTAAAGCACCTCTATTTATGTCACTGTTACTTACAAACTGGTAAACTTTTATGCACTTTTATTTAATCTGAAATGTTTGTAGTTTATTAAAGGGGCAATTTCACTATCGGTTTTGTTTTTGTTTCCTATTCTTTGTAGATTTTCAAAATTTGGACATTTTTTTTCTGGACTTTATTATCAGCTAATCAGCTTAAATAATTTAATTAGCTTTCATATGAAAAGTTTCAGTTGGTAGCAAATTGAAAAAAAAAAAACCATCCAATGGTTTTTTTAAAAATATATAATCATAAATTAGAAATTAAAGGTTAGAAGAAAATATTAACATGAAGAGATTGCATCCTTTAGTAACTTAATAAAAATATGATTTTAAAACCCCTTTTTAGCTTAATGTGTCCAGATTTATTGAAAGGTAAAGTAATTAAAATTTGATTTTTTAATAGAATAATTATGATATGATTTTAGGTTGTATGTTATATTGAATGTATATTGTTGCTGTAAATGTTCTGTGGAAAGATCAGCATACTCTAATGGCACTTTAAAAAATTACAGATAATTAGAAAACAGAAAATACTGGTAACAAAACTTATCTAAAAAGAAAACTTAAAGAAATCAACAACACACAACTAAATAATCTTCATACAAATTTAACTGAACTATAATTGCAAAAGTTGCTTAGAGATAATGCTGGAAGTGGACCAATGGGGTAATTCGCTGAAATATTTATTATATATCAAGTATTGTCTTCTGTTTGCATTTCTCCTTTTGTATCTCCTGTGTTTGAATATCGAGAGAACTCTAATTGTGGCATTTAATAGACATATTACCAAAATTCATACTTATATTGTTGCCAAAGACGGGCTTCATTACCATGACATTGATTCAACAGCCACTTGAGCTGTCTTTAAAATTCTCTTTCTTTTCAAGAGACTAAGCATGCAAGCGAACCATATTACAATATAACAATATATTGTGATCTGCCTAAAGTACATGCAGAAAACTTAATGGGGCCATCAAAAAAGAATATCATTTAGCATGAAGGTATGCTTGATGACATTGGATCCTTGAAAACAATAAAGAACCCTCTAGAGGAAATGTATATTTATACAGAAAAAGAATATGGGGAAAACATTACATATGGAATTTTAAAACATTAAAAATGCAAAAAATATTCAGGTATCTGACTACGTTCAGAACACTGGTTATCGACCACATTGGCGAATGTTTTTTTTATTGTTATGTCTTGTAGTTCAGACTTTCCTTTTTTCAAAACAGTTTATTTTTTCTAGGAAAAGGAAAGCCTGATTTATTATCCAGGGTCACATATTTTCAACTAAAATATTTTATATTAAAATATTTTCCGTCTTTCACTTGAATTATCTCAAAATTTTAATTTTCATAAAAATTCTCCATCATTAACATGATATCTCAAAAAACAATAAAGGCATTTACATAAAAATTCCATTATGTGTTTTAAATGATATGGGCAATGAAATGAACCAAAAGTTTTATTGTTGGAGAAATACTTTTTCATTTATAGGAGGTTTTTTTTTTTTTTTTTTTTTTTTTTTTTTTTAGAAAAAATTAAGCTGCGAATTTATGTTAAAAATGCATATATGCGTATATTTTGACCCATTACTACTTTAGATCTCAAGATTTTTCTTAGATTTTGGTTCATTTCATTCACCATTGTATTTTATATCTTGTGTGCATTTCATTAAAATTTACTGATGATTTTTCTCTATCTCAAGACATTTTATATTTTCAAATAATGTTGTTGTATTTATGGTATTTTGTATTATAACTGGCAACACACCTAAAAACTACAGTTTTAAATAATTTTTAAAAAATTTCCTTCGGACATACTCGGATACCTTAAAAACAACACCATATGTATAAATTGTAATTTCAGCATATAATAAAATTAATGAATTAACTACCGCAAAACTCCATACAAAATTTATATATATCATAACTATCATTTTGTACATTTGTGTGTAAATAGTTTTTTAAATATTTATTGCAGAGACACCTGAGACTTCTTGTCCTTCTAATTCCTTCCGTTGTGAAGGTGGAGAATTATGTATTCCAGAAACATGGAGGTGTGACAGAGATGACGATTGTAACGACGGCGCCAATGGAACTGTCAGTTCTGATGAGAGAGATTGTAGTATGTCCTTTACCTGAATTTGTTAAAATTTTTGGTCACCATGTAAATAAGCTTTTTTGCTTGTTTATTATTATTTTTTTAGTTTGTTTTGTTTATTATTTTTGCTTGTTTTTATTATGGTTGTTGTTTTAGTTTTTTAGCTGTTGTGACTGTGTGGTTTATGAGAGTTAAATATTCAGAGTTAGTTCAGAAATAAATACAAAATCTTTAATTTATAGAATTAGAATACCGTACATTATTAATTTAAAGTAGCTTATAGTTTCTTAATGAATAATAATTAAGTAAATATTGAATTTATTACATAAAAGTGTCATAAAGGGTTCTTTAATGCAGACCTGGAAATAGCACATTTATCTGAATTTTCTGAATTAATCTGAAATATTTTTCTCTAGAATATGGTTGCCATTCTGACCAGTTTCAGTGTGATAATCAGGATTGTATTCCTGCTGTGTGGAGATGTGATGGTCATCCTGACTGTTTGGATAAATCAGATGAAACACATCAATGCAGTAAGTTTTTATCTGGTCTGACTTCAGCTCTAAGAAATCAGTAAAGCTTGATACCTTAAATTGTTAATAATTTATGCTCCTCATTATTTTAGTAGTGAATATTATTAATAAAATTTTCAAGTTTGGCATGAAATTTTTTTAAACAGTTACTTTTTTATATCCAACAACAGCATGAAATGTTTCATTTTTATCTGTTTTCTTAAATATTGTTTTTATCTGGTAATCTACATTCATAATCCTCAATATATATATATTTCTTAAGGAGAATATATGATTGTTGGTATCTTAAATTGATTTCTTCTTTATACATTAACTGGGCCACGTTAGCCTGGTGGAAAGGTCGCGTTGTAGGTTCGTGGTCCAATTCCACCGAAGAACGAGCGTGTAAGCGGGTATGATGCACATTCAATTCGTCGGGACCAAACGTTCTCCCATTGGTATGGAGTGGAAGTTTGAAGAGGGGTCTGCCAGTTCAGGTGTCGTCCTTGTCATCTGATCGTGGTTCAAAATGATAAGATCCGTCCTAAATTATCCCTAGTGTTGCTTCAAAACAGGATGCTAATATAATTAAACTAAAACTAAACTCTTTCTTCAGTGAGTTAGTCTAACAAAAAAATTCACTAAGCCTAATTTTTCTCCTGCATTGGACACGAAAACTCTTTTATGTCCTCACCTCTCCGAAAATTGACTGTGATGGAAACTAACGTGCCTCTCTTAGTAGTT
Organism: Argiope trifasciata; assembly: GCA_026543055.1. Lineage (NCBI taxonomy): Eukaryota > Metazoa > Arthropoda > Arachnida > Araneae > Araneidae > Argiope > Argiope trifasciata. The sequence goes on along the minus strand of JAPMOQ010004482.1, from coordinate 1,088,867 downwards.
TAATTTTAAAGAATTTAATCTTTGATGAGCTTGCATATGAATTTATATATATATAATGCCCAGAGTTTCATAAACTGAAAGAATCATGAAAAAGCATTAATATGCCAATATGAGATCAAGTAAAAGCATTTTCTTTTCTGCTATGATTTTATGATCGCTTTGAAAGGATGATTGAACAGATAGGTCTGTTTACCTACACCACTGTAAATCTTAATGATTCTTGTGCCTTAAAACCTTGAACTGAATCAAACAACTCTTCTATGTGAACTAAAAATTAACATTAGACAATTTTTAAGCAAGCTAGTTTTTGATTGCAGGTACCCGACTATGTGAAAACCATGAATTCCGCTGCAATAATACAGGGCAGTGCATCCCTCTGAACTGGCTGTGTGATGGGGAAAATGATTGTGGAGATAAAGAGGCTTCGGATGAGCATCCAGAAAGAGGCTGTGGTTTGTATCTTTTTAGGCAGTATATGAATATAACCACAAATATTAATATGAATCTTATTTGTATGTTTCAAATGTTATAACTGCATATCAAGGTTCTGCTTACCCTGATAGTAGTAAAGCTTTGGTTTTATTCTGAAATTGCTATCTCAACATTTTAAAATACAATTCTGCTTTGGAATTCCATTTATATTGTATAAAAGTCTTAAGTTCTGAAGCCAATGATTTTAATTTACTTAGTATAGAACATTTCATGAAAAGTGGCTGGTTTAAGCTTTTTTTAAAATACATGTTAAATAAATAAAGCTAGTATTTCTTTTTTTTCTTTCTTTGTTTTAAATTGCTTTCTTTTAAATTTTAACAAAGCAACATGTAAAATTCTTCCTGAATTGTAGTAATATTGTCACGAAGATTTAAATAAACACACTGTCAGCTTCAAACTAACAAACAAGTTTATTGAAGGAATGTAGCGACTTGCAGCTTTACAAGGTCGAGAAGTTGCCCGCAACTAGTGGGTATCAGCTTTTATACAAGAACAGGATATTCGAGAAACAACTAATTTGCATAACAAAGAAAAGTCTAGAATGTTAGAGAACATAAAGAAATAATAACTAAGGAAACAAACAAAAAATCCATGCTTTGTATACAACAGCCGTGGCGAGCATCGAACCTGCAAACTGTGGGTTTGGATTGCGTGCTTTGACCATTCGGCCACTGAGCTCGTGATAAACTTTCTTTAGGCAGCATTATCATTAGTTTTTACATATTTTTTAAATTAAAATACTATAATTTCTTTAAGATATTTCTTTGTTTCTGATAACTTTACAAGAAATATTTAGAGGTAAATATGAATGTTGTATGTTATGGATTTGTAAATTTTTATATATAAATATCAAAACCAAAAACAATTGGACCTAATAATTTAACCCTTGGCTCTGTTATTTCCACATAGTAAGTATCAACCATTTCTGTGAGGACACTGTATTTTTTGTAGACATAATTTTTTTTATTTGTAATTTATACACAAAATCATAGGGAAATTTTAGAATAATACTCCAACCAAAAAGGAGTCTAGAAAAGATTTGAATTGAATCCCTTAAACTGTCTCCTGTATTATACCATAGTTCTTTTTGTAGTAAATGTAATGGTACTATGTATGTGTATGTATTTAAACAGATATTAATAGGTGAACATATTTTTATTTTGTATTCTTTTTCATTTTTTTTCGTGCTTAAAGAAAATATTGCAATCGTTGAAAAATTTTTGCTTTACAAGTCTCCATGTTTTAGACCATCCAGAAATAAAAATTTTGGGTCTATTTGTACAATAATTCAAAAATGCTTTGTGCTGGATGTCTAAAATTCAGTAACGTAATTACAACCAAAGTAATAAGTAGTAAGGTCAGTAATTTAGACCAAATTCTTAGATTTCTATTAAATTTTGAGCGAAATCCATTTACTGAAAATCGATCTGAGTAATTGAATGCAGATTAATTTAATAACAATGATTCTAAATGCAAAGAATTGAATAAATAAAATTTGGTGCATTTAGCATCTTAAAGATGCATATAAAATTTTAAATTAATTCAATCAAAGCTTAGACTGTTTGTCAGCTATTGATATATCTGCTATTTTTTCTTTATTGAAAATACCGTTGTAATTGATTGGAATAGTTTTACTGTTAATTGGTTGCTTACAAAATATTTAATTGACTTTATCTCATTTTCAGTGGAAAATATTTGCAAACCCAATGAGTTCCAGTGTCTCAATTTTGTTTGCATTGGTAAAAACTTCTATTGCGATGGTGACAATGACTGTGGAGATAACTCTGATGAACCATCGCTTTGTCGTGAGTATTTGATTTAATATTATCATTTGTACTAATATTTTAATTTAATTTTCTTTGTGTAACTTTTATTCTTCCTTTTCTTCGAACTCTAGCTAATCGTGTATGCAAAGATGATGAATTTGAATGCGCCAATAAACGATGTGTTCTGAAGACTTTGGTCTGTAATAAAGAAAACAACTGTGGAGATGATAGTGACGAAGACATAGAAATATGTAGTAAGTGATTTTGATATAAAAAGTTTTCAAATTTTTTTAAATTCATATTTTGCATTAATTGATTGATTTATCTGCACTTTTTGTCTTTTTAGGCAATAGTACCAATACAACTACGTGCTCTGAGCATGAATTCAAATGTGGAAATGATAACTGTGTATCTGAGGAAGTCTTATGTGATGGGGAAAATAATTGTGGGGATTATTCAGATGAGAATAAATGCAGTAAGTTTTAGTTTTGCATTTTTTTCAGATCACTATTAAATTACATATTTTAGAGTTACAATCATATTAAAATTATTTTACTTGTATATTGTCATTTAATTTATTTACTTTTATTCATTTACTATTTAAATTTACCAATTTACTATTATTACTAAAAATAAAGAATTATTTTATATTTAAATTTGGAAGTAAATAATGCATAAAAAAATTTTCTGGGACAATTCTAATAGATCTCTTTTATTATTTATTTTTTGCTTTGGAAATAAATTGGTATAAAACAAAGTAGCTATCCTCATTAAATGTTAAAATATAAAAAATTTTAATTCGTTTCAGATATAACGTATTTACATATTTTAAAAACTGTAATTTCCTTTCAGACATAAATGAATGTGAATCAGAATTCACTTGTGCTCACAATTGTATTGATTTGGCCATTGGATATATGTGTGTATGCCATGCAGGATATAGACCAGTGAATAATGGTCAAATATGTGAAGGTTAGTGGATTATTTTTAATAATTATATTTAGTTTGAGTTATCTTAAGCTTGTAAAGTTTTAATTTTTAATTGATTTTTGCACTTGCATTCTGATGTGTTAGTATTTAAAGCTGAGGCATTTGTTATTCTTAATAATAATTTACCATTTTTATTTTTTAGAATTTAAATTACCAAATAAACATTTGATTTAATATGAATTTTGACATCATGTTAAGAATGCCTGTTGGTCATGGATTTCAAAAAGAATTTGTTTTGGGAGCCTATATAATTAAAAATTATTATTTGGGCTTAAAGTTTTTTTTTAGGTTGATTAATTCAATACATCAATAATATTTTTTAAAACATATTAAATTTATTTCATTGAATTTTAAAAAGTTACAAATCAATTGCTATGATTTAGTACATAAATTATGCTTTAAAATTAGAGAAATATTTTGTAATTTAGTACTTATATATTAATTATTTCTTTTGTATTTAAAGAGCATGTAATTATAATTATTTCAACACATGGAGGAACAACTGAATATTTCATCTGAAATCTTTTGTTCAGATATCTTTACCATATTTAAACTCTCAAGCACACGCTTTTCTAAACATTAACATTTCTTTTCATTTAATCACAGCTATTAATATTTTTCAAAATTTGCTTGAGTTTACAAATTTGAGGTAAAAAGGAATCAAGTAAGGAGTAATTCGTAAATGCAAGCTTTATTCTCTTGCTAAAATGACAAGTTTCCAAAGGAGTGTATTAAACTTAATTCATAAACTGCATAAATCCCTAACAATATTACTACAGTGCATAGTTAAATAAATTTAATAAATATGTTTTTCTTTCAATATGCCAAATTGTAATTATTTTTATTTCATGGTATGTATATAGTATAAAAAATGTATAAAAGTAATTACATTTTATTATCTTCTTACTCTTTATTATAAAATCATTTTAGACATTGACGAATGTGCTGAAGAGCATCCTTGCAGCCAACATTGCCGAAACACTCAAGGTTCTTACAAATGTTTTTGTGAAGTTGGCTATCTCTCTACAGATGGTGGAATCACCTGTAAAGCAAATAGTTGTGAGTTAAACATTTATATATTTTATTGCATATGTTTTTACTTTAATTATTTTTGATGCTGATTAATCAATTATTATTTTTAAGGGTTAGATCTTTTAACATTTCTATTTGTATTTAGAAATCTTTTGTCTGATTTGTCATTTGTGTCTATTTTCTGTTTAGCTGTGAAACCAATGTTGATTTTCTCTAATCGGTACTACATTCGTCAAATTGATTTGCATGGACATGATACAGAGCTCTTAGCACGCAATCTGACTAATTCAGTTGCACTTGATTTTGATTGGATGGAAAACTGTCTCTACTGGTCTGATGTTACAGCTCTTGGAAGTAGTATCAAAAGGATGTGCTTAAGCACTCCTGGCCATCAGGTGATTTGTTCATTTCCAGTATTATATATTAAGTGTTAATATTAAATATGTTAATTAACTGTTAATATTAAATATGTCAGCGAAAAGAAGAGTGAAAAGTACTATTACAATTAATATTACATTTTTAAATAACTTTTGATACAAATTTAAATGGATATAAAACGTATCTACATTACATGCAATGTGGTTTTTAATTCAGATAATGAAGTGATTAAATGATTATTCCTTATCATAAAATCATGAAATACAAGAATGAAACAAAAGTGATGACTTTAAGAAACATATTTTATGGAACAAATAACGACAAAAAAAAAGTTAAAAATTGTTGCTGCCAATATTGATATAGGCTTTGTCTCTGTTTGTGAAGCAAAGGACCGTGGTGGACTTCGGAACTCGAGGGTTTCAGGTTTGAGACTCAATTCCACCAAAGAACTGTCGTATAAGGGAATCTCTTAAATGTTAAATCTGTTAGACCAAACGTCCTCCAGCTGGTGTGGAGAGGGGTGTTCCATCTCAGGTATTGTCCTCATCATCTGAGCATGGTTCAAAATTAAGAGATACATCCCAAAATAGTCCTAGTGTTGCTTTACAACGGATGTTAATATAACTTAACTAAACTAAACCTGTTGCTGAAGTGATCTGCATACATTTCATTATAGCAACTGCAACTATAAAAATTCTGGCAGTAAAACCTGCTTAGAAGTAACAAGACAGTCATTGTTGATGATACTTTTGAGATAACTCCAGAACAAAGTAATATTGATAATTAAATAAAAATCCACATAAGAAAACTTAAATGACCTTTGGATTTAGTCTTGGGGCCACATATATTTAAAAACTTTCTTTAACATTTCTGTTATGATAATATATTGTTTAGAGATTTGTACTTATATATCTGTGTCCTATCACTTCTTAAATTTTATTCCTAAAATTTGACTCTGTATCTGGTGATTATGAACATTCAACAAATATTTACGTTAGTTAGTGAAACTAAATTATGCATGCTATTTGAGCAATGATATTTTCACTTTGTTATTAGTCCAAGTAACTGTTACATTCTCTTTTTATAAGACTCAATAGTTCATTCATTTGTAGTTTATTTATGATTTGAAAACAAAGGCATCAATGTGAACTGATTATTAAATAACTGAAAATATTTCAACATTGCTGTAATCTTATGAGTAAAAAATAATAATACTCTAATAGATGTTGAAATGTATGCATATAATTTGTTGTAATTTTTTAAGTCTATACTAAATCAAAATTAAATTTTTATGAATCATGTATTATGGTATTAATTTATAATCGCAAAATATTAGGGATCATGATACTTTTGATTTATCGATTTGAATCCTTTTTTTTAAATGCTGCATAGTATTAATTTTTTGCATTTCATAGTTGTTGCATGCTGGCTCTGTCCAAAGTCCCGATGGGCTGGCTGTAGATTGGATTGGACGTAACTTGTATTGGTGTGATAAAGGCAAAGATACAATCGAGGTCTCTACTCTGGATGGCAGATTCCGAAAAGTCCTGATCAGAAAAGGATTGCAAGAGCCTAGAGCTATTGTCTTAGATCCTTTCCGAGGGTAAGAATAATATTTCTTCTAATAACCTCAGCTAAGATTTTTTTTGTTTAGAATTTATTTCAAGTGCATTTAAGTGAAACATGAATAATTGTGCTTAATTTATTCCTTTTGTTTTTAGTAATCATTTCTATTCATGTAAAATTTTTATTTTATTTTGAGATAAGCCTTCTAAATATATATTTTTTAAATGTAAATACTGTAAATACCGATTATTTGTATAAAAATTGTTTGCCAAAGATGTATATATTGTGACTGATAATAAATTTTATCGATAAAAATAGCTTTATAATATATAAGTATTTCTGTGTAATATGTATTTAGTAATTAATGATTTAATTTATATACAAAAAATATGTTTGAGATTAATAAATGGTTAGTTTTTATTAAATTTTTGACTCTGTTTAAGGGTTAGAAATTATTTAATATTTATATATTTAAATGCTGTTTTTTTTTTAATTGAACTTTTATTTAGTCTGTATATATAGAGAAAGAGAGAACATTTTTGAGCTAAGCGAGCATTGAGTTCTCTAATGACATATTTTATTCTTCATGATATTACAGAAGATGATCATTTTTATTTGTTGTTAAAATTTATTTATAAAAGCCATACCAGTAGAAGATGCAATCCTGAGAGACATATAGAAAGCAGGATGAAAAAACTTTGTGATTATTTTTTGAGCTTATATAGCTTTAGAATGGAATTTTGTTGAGAAAGCCTTTTTGATTTTAACACTTGTTAGAGTTACAATAGAAAAATAAAAACATATGCAATTCAGTTTAATTTTAGTGATTAGAAAATAATTTGAAAAATGTAGATAAATTAAAACTATTTATAATATAAATCAAGGATTTGTTCATCAAACGTGTCATCTGTAAGTATATTTAGAGATGTCTCAGAAGTAACTCATTTAGTTTAAAATGTGGTTACTGGCCTTAGAATCCCCAGTAATTTTTAGAAACATCTTTTGATTGTAAGAATTCTCTACACAAGTTTTGGGTTAGATAAAAAATGAATTTCCATTACAACAATTGTCGACTACTTTGAAATATTATCATTGTAAAAATATTTCTCTCTGCAGATATATGTATTGGACTGATTGGGGAGATAAAGCATACATTGGGAAGGCTGGTATGGATGGCACCCAGTTTACCAAATTGATCAATGAATCTTTGGGATGGCCGAATGCTCTGACCATCGACTATGTAACCAGAGAAATCTTTTGGGCTGATGCCAAGGAAGACTACATAGCTGTGGCTGACCTGGATGGATTAAACAGGAGAACTGTCATCAAGAAAGGTGAGAGATATTAAATCATTTTGATTTTTTTGCAACTTATTAGTTCTTTTAATGGGGAGTAGATTTCTTTCTGACAGATGGTATATGTCCGAAAAAGGAAGGGTCACTTTCGACTTTATTCTTAATCCGGAAATTAAAATAAGAAGATACCATACCCTTATCATCCAAATAATATCTGGACATGGGCGATTTCCTGCATATTTCCAAAGATTTGGAAGAATGCAAGAAAATAAATGCATTTGTGGAGAAATAGGTACGGTTTCCTACTATTTAATGGAATGTATCGAAGGACCTGAAGATTGTCAATAAGGACTTAAGTACAGTGCTGATTAAGTACAGTCATCTCAAAACCCTGAAGGATAGGATGTCAAAGATGGACAGCTTCATTCCAACTGTTTGAGAGAGAGAAGATAGGGAGGAAAACAGCTATTTACTGCCTCGAAAGGAATGTTGGTTTGACTGTTCGGTGGATGCAAGGTTGGACAATACTTATTCAGCAGTCGACCATAACCAATCCTGGCGATACTGCTATGTTCAGTGCTGGCGGGGTGGTCGGCTGTATGCAAGAAGAAGACGATTTCTTTCATAAAATATTTTCAATCTTTTTTTGCACTTGATATTCTAATTGTGAGTTTTGTCTTAAAACTGAAACTGAAATCAATTTAGAGAAATACAAAGGTGTTTTTTTTCCCCCAAAAAAAGAAAAACTTATATGAACACCAATGAATATGCTTTCTTTAAAAGAGGCTGCTTATTTTTTCATTAAAAGAGGCTGTTTAACTTTTTCATTTCACTATATTCTTGCCCTTCTCTACACCTCTTATATAATGAAGATTGCTGCAATTTCAAAGTATTTTAAAGTTATGAAAATATTACCTTAGATTTAAATTTAGAAGGAAAAAAAATTGGAATCCTGATATTTATTTTTTCTAACAGTACTGTTATGATGGATTCATACTGTGCATGCTAGAGAACATTTTATACATTCTCTTAAAATTGTGCCATTTTTCTGCTAATCAGTTTTACTTGGAGAATCTAAAAACTATCCCCAAAATCTTAGAATTTAGCAGACAGTCTTTTCTAATATCCCTGATATATTACTGATAAATCTTCTTTGACTCTTCAATTTTGAAACATTTGGCATGTTAACCATATATATTTTGTTTTTTATTTGCATTGCAATGCTTTGTATGTTGCTTTTATTTGAATGAATTATTAATTTTTACTCTACAAAGTTTGATTAATTGTATTTTTTTTTTGTTTTTTTTTTTCAGGTCAATTTGATGCAGTTCATCACATTTTTGCTCTAACTGTCTTTGAAGACCAACTGTACTGGACTGATTGGGTGACAAAAAGTATTGAACGGTGCCACAAATATCACTGTGTGAATTATACTACTATTGCCACAACAACTCATCGACCAATGGACATCCAAGTCTTCCATCCTTTCCGTCAAACACCACGTAAGTTAACAAAACTTTTACTGTTGTGTACATTGAATTATCATTAATATATAAAAATACAAACTGAGGTTCTACTATCATTTCATTATTTTCTTTTTATAAACTTCTTTAATTTTTATTTTTTCTTTACATCCATAATTCTAGTTTTAGTAGTAGTATAAATTTGCTCTTAAATTATTACATTAATACAATGACATAATAATATGCTCATTTCTTATAACTATGACACTTACAATTAATAATATAGATTTGAACTTCATCACTCATGAATAGAATTATAAATTAATTGTTGCAATTTATTTTAAAATGGTTAAGCTGTGCAGAAAGCATTTGGCTTCTCACATCATTTTTGATTAATTTCTTTACATGAATACACCTGTAATGTAATGTTTTTTTAATGTTAATGTTAAAGATGGGTTATAATCAATTAATCCATTCATTATGTTTGCTCTCAAATACCTGCTCATATATTTAGTAACAGTTTTAATTCCATCTCTCTCAGCATGATCTGAGTTGAAGTCAAAATATGTTTTTTCACTCATTCATTTTTATATTCTTTTACAATGAAATATCTTTAATCCAATGTAAAATACACACATATAATGTTTCATATATACATAGTATGAACTACTCAGTTTCTGATATTTATATAATTATTTTCTTTATTTATTATTCTCTGTAGTGAAGACCTCAAATCCCTGTACCAGTGCTGGTTGTACCACCTTGTGTCTTCTGAAACCAGGTGGTGGTGCATTATGTGCTTGTCCAGAGAACTATGTCTTGGAAGATGATAACAAATCGTGCCGCAATAATTGCACAAGGTCTCTCTCTTTTTTTTTGTTTATTATATTTGGAATGTCTGCTGTTAATTGTTGAATTTTTTTACATCCATTTTCATCAATAAACAAATTTACATTAGTTCAAATAAAAAATGAATTTTTACTAAGTCACTTAAATATGAATATCTGTTAGTGAAGAAAGAAAAAAATTTTAACTAAAAAAATCTATTTTTTCTTATCACCAATGAATTTTTTTTCATATGTTGCATCTTAATTACATTGTTTATGTTTAGTAAAACATTAAGTATGCATTTTTGATCGACGTTTTATTGAATGTCCAAAAATGTAATATGATGAAATCTTTGTATTTCATGGAGTAGTTAAGTATGCTTTGTTATTCAGTGACAATTTTGGTGAGTCATCAGAAAAATATTATTTTAGGAGGAACTTTATGTATTAGGAATTTATTTGAGGGGGAACAAAAAATAGTTGTGTGGCGTAACACTTAACAAGAGTGATATTTGAAAATATCACCGTTTTTGAGGGAAAAAAAATCTAATCTTTGCATTAAATGATCTTTGGGTGGGTTCATTCTTTTCTAATTATTTCTCTAAACAATGACATCAAATTTATTAAAGCAATTTTTGATGTGATATTGAATATTTCGTAAAAAGTAGACTACTTGTCTTACCTCAGTTGTTAAGTTAATGTATTATACACTTTAAAAAATTTTTTTTAATCGACAATAAAAATCGACTATTCAAACTATAAGTAATAAACATAAAACTCTTTTTATTGGCACAGTAATTTTTTAACAGATTTTATTTCTCTTAATTCATTGTAGTTATTCCAAAAAAAATTATCAATGGTAGAAAGTTAGTTTGAAAATTAGATATACAATTTTTTCAGGGCATCTAATTTAGTTTCATATTAGTACTTTATTTTTGTTTATGTATGTTAATTGTTTGTTCATTTTTACCTGTTAATGATATGGATCAAAATGGAACCATTTGCTTAAACTGAGTTTGATTTCAGCTCGCAATTTGTGTGCACAGCCACTTACAAGTGCATCCCCAGCTGGTGGTACTGTGACACTCAGGATGACTGTGGCGACCGCTCAGATGAACCTGATGACTGCCCGTCATTCCATTGCAGTCCTGGTCAATTCCAGTGTGCCAATAATAACTGTATTCAACCTAACCAGATATGTGATAGAGTCAGTCAATGCAGGGACATGTCTGATGAAAAAGACTGTGGTAAGCAGCTTGCGATAATTTAATAATGGTAAAAATTTTAGAGTGTAACCCTTATACATATTTTGGTGTCTTACTTGGCTTAAATAAAATAGCAAAAAGATGCTAAAAGATGTCAGTACCAGAACTGTTGAAGGAATACTGAGAGCAGTGCTTAATAGGCCTTCCATTATATTAGTAGCAAATACATAAATGTTTTCAAGCTTGCCCTTCAGCCTGTTATATGGTACGGCTGAGCGTCTTCATTTATGCAATGCATCTATCAACAAAAAAAGGTGCACAATATACATATAGCAACTCAGTTTTTACTGTTGATATAAACATATTATTTATGAAACGACTCAGTTTTGTACTACTTTGCTACTCAGTTAATATCATATTAAAGAAGAAACTTTTATAGGTATTTAAACAGATGCCATTGATTCCTTCCGATGAATTTTTGATAACAAAATGGGAGTTTCTCAAAATTATGGGAATCAAAGCCTTATCTTTACAGGGATTCAAAATTCATTGATTTTTCTATGTCTTATCAGCAAAATGGATGCATCATCAAGAAATTAAAGCAAGCAAAGTCAGTTGAATGATTTTTCTCTTTTGAGTTATTAAACTGCACTCTGAGTGGTATTGTACTGTGCTGTTTGTCAATTAATTTTGGCTATTAATGTTGGCTAATGTTGCTGTTAGTCAATTAATGTTACTTTTTTTGCTTCTGCTGTGTTTTAGTACCTGTGTTCCATGTTTTCTTGTGGAAAAAAGCATTATTATTTTTACTGAGCTTGTTGAATCTCTTATCATACATTCAAAGGTGGAATTTCCTCTAACAATATCAATTCATTCTCCATCCAATGGACATTGGTCTTGCTTTTGGCATTAAATCACCTAGATTTTTCCACAAGGTTGGCTTTTTTATCATTGAGTTTACTTCCCATGAGTAATATTAATTAACTTTTTTTATGAGGGTTTTTTTTTTTTTTTTTCAAAACACAAATTCTTAATGATCTAAATCTTCATGGTAATCCTTTCAAATGTAATAAATAATCAAATAGGGATTCATTCTTTGAGCTTTTACTATCTACATTTTTTATTTGTTTATTTTAATATATGTGTTGAGATTTTATTAATCTTTTGTTATTAAGGATAAAAAGAAATCCCCCACAAAAAAAGTGATTATGTGAACCTATGTATGTTATATGAAATTTGAATAGAAATTAAAAGAGTATTTAGAATCTTTCCATGATATAACTTACAGCTCAAAATCCTATGAATGCACTTGACATTAAAAAAAAAAGTTATATCTATTAGGACTACTGAGGGGGCCGCAGTTGCCTGGTTGCTATAGCATCAGCCTCGTAGCTGAAAGGTAACGAATTCTGTCCTTGTCTCGGCCAAAGACTGCGGTGTTGGCTAATGAAAGTGGGGGCATGTTAAATAGGTCCCCCAAGTTCCTGTAACAAATGTTAGCTCTGGGGGTGCTGAATCAGAGAAGAGTCAGTCTCTGATTTGGATCTAAACTCAGACTTGCAGATGGATGGATGAATGAGTTTGACCACCCCCTAAAAAGTTGTGTGTCTTGTGTGTTCGAGCAAAAGTCGTACTTTCACCTGAACGGTGCTCATTAACAACGAAAGGTGCACACTTCTGCCATAATTTCAAAGAGCTACTCTCATTTGGCTTGGTATGATCAAATGGCATTGGACTACTGAACTCGCATTTCTTCCTGAGAAACTAAAAATTTACACTTCAGACATTTTCTGCTTGTATATATATTTTTTCTTTGATATAAATGAATTATTATTGCCCCATAATATTATGTCAGAGATAAAATTTAATATTATTTGTTGCTTGATATCTTATTTATTATGCAGACAAGCACACCTGCTTGCTGAGCCAGTTTAAATGTCCCAGGAATGGAACTACCCAAGCTTACTGCATCAGTCTTGCCAGCTATTGTGATGGAACTGTGGATTGTGTAGGAGGCGAAGACGAAATCAATTGCAGTAAGTATTTTATTAAATGGAGTGAGTAAAAATTAAAGTACAGTGCATGAGAAAAGCCCCTCTTTCTTATTCTTGTATGCGTGATTCATTTATGCTTAGAAAACATATTTTTATCAAAATTAATGGCACAGTAAAGAATGACCGTTTTAAGCGAAAAAAAAAAGGTTTTATCAAATTCTAGATTCGAGTAAAAAGAGGGAATTGTTGATAAGATGCTTAGAAAATTAAATTATAGAATTTCATTAATGATATTTGTCTGCTGTTTGCACAATGTTAATGCAGAGCAAAACATAATTGAATTCCTTTTTTAAATAGTTATTTTTGTAGAAAAAGTATCATTGTCAAATTTTTAATTATATGTTGGACTCATCTATTTTATTATTGTTATTATTTATTTATTTAAAGCTCTGCTTCTATTGGGCAGAAAAATGTCTCCATTAAAGGTTGAAGGGACTTTCGTATGAGAAAATTTAATTTGCCTTACTAGGGAGATTTACATATATTTTATGGTGGCATATGAGTTCAAAAATTCTTTTAATTTTGTTGTTGATTTATCAAAAATAGTTTTAAAAAATATATATATATATAACCATAAAAGCATTAAAATAATTAAAACCCATTCCCTTAATTTTCGGGTCACAAGGGTTCAATACTTTTGGACATTATCTGATTTACTTTTGGACACAGAAAAAAATTCCTTATTTTTAATCCTTGCCTAAGGGGGACCCTTGAGAAAGTCTTTAGATCAGGTTCTTTTTCTATTGTTTGTAGTTTTGATTCTGTTGAGTTCCTTTTTGCTTGGCTTATTTTGTTAACTAATCTATATACTAGCTTATTCGGTGAACTTCATACCGCCTAACAATCTATGAACAGTTTGGTTACATCCTTTATAACTCAAGAACATATGTTCCGATTTTAATCATGTTTAACTTGTTATAATAATATAAGGGGAAAAAAACCTATAAATCTATAAAAGTACGTATTACAATGTCATGTCAAAAAGGCATTTTCTTTATTCAATCTATATATGCATTCGAGTTTATTTTCTTGGATCAAGCACCTTCTGATGTATAAAATTTTTTGCTTTGTTATCAAGGGCAAGAACAAATAAAGCAAATGGTTTATAAATATGTAAACATACAGCATAAAACTGAGCATAAGAAAAACATGTTTTTTCTTGATTCAGACCACAAACACTCTACATTTGGCCTTATGATTTGTTGATCATCATTGTGAATGTAACACAAATTGGAAATTAAATTAATTTAAACTGAAAGGGTATATCGCTTTAGATCCTCGGAATGAGAACTTTCTAATCTGTGAATTTTCCTTTGAGTGTAGTTGCGTGAATCACATTGATCATCAGTTTTTTTAATCACCAAACGTGTTCGATGGCCTAATTTTGGTTGGTTTAGATTTCAAAACATCCTGACCACCGAGATAACCTTCAGCTGTAAATTGTGCGGTGGTAATCCAGGCACACCCAAGAAATTTAAAAATTCAGATGGAAAGTTGGTGATTTCATCTTCGTTTGTTACACAGTCAATAGATTTGAATAATGTAGAGTACCTATGATTTGATTCTGAATTACGAAGTCATCCACATCTCTGTTCTTAGCCTTCAAAATTTCTCTCTCACTCAACCATTTGCTATCAATGATGTTCGAGAACACTTTGTTGATGAGCTCATCTTTCGATGAAACGAAATTGCGAAAATTCCGAGGAAATGAAATCAAACCGCTTGATATTCAGTCGATGGATCGTTCAGCAGATGTTTGTTGTCTGTTGAAGTTTCTTCACATAGCGCCACAGATTTGATGATTTGAGGTAAGCGTTCATTTCATCGGTTGATCGTGGAATGACTGACAGTGTTAGACAGAAATCGCCAGACAGTAAAATCATCGTGTTTCCAAAGCATCTGGAGTCATTGCGCAGATCTTTCACTATCCGGTCAATGCACGTTTATGCGCCATCGTGCATTCGTCCCATATGATGATTTCAAATGCTACTAAAATTTTGGCCATTGCAGACTGTTTCGAAATGTTACTTGAATTTCGAAGGTTTAAGGGATACTTTAATGCTCAATGAGCCGTATGGTATCTTTCCAACAATGTGGCCGCTATCCAGAAGGAGCAACTGCTACCGCAATATCCGATCTCACACAAATAGTAGCCAAAAGAAATGATATGAGGAATGTCTTCCCATAAAAATATACCACCATTTCCGTAATCAATTGCCTTCATTAATGTATTTTAGATTCCCTTCTGTTGGGGGTTTAGCAGGGACACACTCGTTTGAACTGATTGGCCTAATTCATGTCAATCGTATTCACGTTCACACTGCAATTCTCAATAAAACGCGTCGTTCATTCCAGGATCTTGCACTGGCATTCCTAACTTTACTAATAAATTGCTGCACATGAGGTAAGACATGTCTTATATCAACAGCAAAGCCTGGTTATGCATCTCCTTATTTACTTCAATATCTAGATTTGGGTCGATCCTATTTTAGCCCACCTCTGACGCCAATTTAAAAACTCGCCAAATTATCAGCGATAATGATTTTAAAATGGCAACCCTGACAACATCTGAAGAGAAATACGGCAACCCTACAGAACTTCATTGGTTGATTTAAACTCCGTTAGAAAACTATTTAATCTTATTGGTACTTTCAAATACTTTCGATTTGGCGTGATTTTGAAAAATTGGCGAGATTTTGAAAAAGTCGCCTGAGGTGGGCTAAAATAGGATTTTACCCTAGATTTCTTGAACGTACACGAATTCGATGTAAAATGTCTTCTGACCTGTTAACATTGCATTTGCTCATTATGTCCCGTAGATTGGATGGGAAGCATTTCTAAAGGATGGAAGAAAACAATATGCATATCTGACCTGGAAATGCAGAAATAATTGCTTTAGCCTTTGCCATGTCCCGATGCTTATCATTTTCAAGCAAGTTGAGCTTTTGGCATACAGCAAGAAATGTTGGGCACACACTATTACCATTAATAGTTCGTAGTTATTCAAATGATATTTGGCCTCGAACATTCATCAGTGACCCCCGCAAATAGAAGCATTTATCAATTTTCGGATGAGCTGTATGAATACGGCCAAGAGCATCAATGGATCATATATCCGGATGACCAAAAACCGCGTCGCCTTGCTTCCGACTTTGAAATTTCTTCAATAAAGCTTTCCAACTGTAATAGCGCAGCATCTCTGAGTAAAACAAAGTTCGGGCAAACGCATCGCTTTGGCGTCGCAAAGAAGCTCATCAATGTTGTCGCTGGAGTTGCATCAGCTCATTGAGCAATATTCGGTGAAATAAACTCGTTGCCTATTCTCCAGATGCATTGCCAAATGCTCAACAGTGGGATTATGTTTGTGAATAGGGAATATATGCCAAACTGCCTCATCGCAGTTCACATATCAACCAACTTGATAGTTGGTAATTTCATCGTTGATAACGATGGTTTGGATGCCGAAACCCGCCATATCGCTGCCTTTGACATACTTTTTTGATTTTCCAGCATTGATTCAAATGCTATTAGTGCATCTCTAAAACTATTAATGAAACATTGCATGAAAATTAAATCATCAACTTTTTAAAAATGATTCTCTAATGCTGTCATCGCTATTTTTGGAATCTTTATCCATTTTGTTAAAAATCTGTAATGTTTCTTCCTATCACGGTTAGTTCAATCACGGGAAAGGCCGTTTTACAATCAGCTGTTGGTTTAACTCCTAAAAAAATACCCAAAGATGAAGATTATTTTTTCTTTGAACTTTTATGATATTTTAATGGTTATTTTGCTATTCGGGACTAAGACTATCCAATATATGTTTTTAAAGTTAAAACGGATAATGGCTAGTAGAACTATAAGTTAAAGTGGGTAATAACTATTATAAGTGTAACTAAAAACATCTCTTCACTCATTTAGACAATAGATATAGCTCAATAACTGTTGGTTATCGCTGATGAATTATTTCTTTCCAGCTCCTCGCACTTGCATGCCCAACCAGTTCCACTGCTCTAACTCTAAATGCATTCCTGCTGTGTGGCAGTGTGATGGAGATGATGACTGTGGAGATAATTCTGATGAACCAGAAAGCTGTGGTAAGAATATATAGTATTTTACAAAGGGGCATGTGCAGCCAATAATCTAAGAACATTTCATGTGATAAAAACATTTCATGTAATAATTATTCATGCTTCTTATTTGAATTAATGAATGCTAAAAGAAAAATAATTGTTTTCATCAAAATATCTTGCTGATTATAAATTAAATAATTCTGTGTGATAATGTATATGTTTTCTAGCAAATTCTTTAACAAAACAAAAAAAAAATATGAATTTTGTATTTATTAAAATTGAATTAACTTCAATATACCACTTTGCAAAGTTGCAGTTTTGATTTCTCAAAATTTATATGTGTTTGTTTAAATAGTACATTTTTGAGATATATTTTATTACCTGTTTGAAAATTCATTATAATCAGCATGATATTTTGATGAAAGCAATTATTTTTCTTTTAGCCTTCATTAATTAAAATAAGAAGCATGCATAATTAGAAGCATGCAGTTAATATGCCATATTAACTGCAATGGACCTGAGAAATGTCTTAACTGGAAGAATATAGCTTGTGAGAGCTTCAGTGAACTGTTCAGCTATTCAATAAACATGCATTTTCCTTCCCAATATTATTTTGGGAGGGATCAAGAAAATTAAAAAAAGAGAATGAAAAATATTTTACATTGTGTTGTTTTTATGTAGTTAATCTCTAACATTACATTATTCTGAAATATCAATGTATATCTGCATTTCACAGATCCGGAAATTCTAATATTAGTATTGTATTATCCAGAATTCCTATTCCATTCAGATCACAAATATCCCTATTTTATTAATTTCATCATATTTTTTTCTTTCTATTATTAAAAAAATATATATATCTGAATGAATTTTGTCATTTCAAGCTGAAAGAGAATGTCCAGCCAATTATTTCCGCTGCAACTCTGGTCGCTGCATACCTTTCTCTTGGAAGTGTGACGGTGACAATGATTGCAATGATAAAGAGGATGAGCCAGACTGGTGTGATGACACTACCACCTGTCATCCTTCTTATTTCAAATGCAACAATAATCGATGCATTCCAGAACGATGGCGCTGTGACTATGATGATGATTGTGGAGATCTATCAGATGAAGAAAATTGTGGCAAGTATTCTTTTTCCTATTCAAAATGTTATACATGTACTAGATGATTGAACTGAAAATATAAAAAAAGAAAATTATAATTAATGATGAGAAGAATTTGCAACATAACATAATTTGACTTTTATTCCCCTTCTTCTTAGAGCTTCATTAAAGCAAGTATCTGCTAACAAAAATTTAGCACTTTATATCATTTCAAACAGTGTATCCCTATTATAAATTTATAATTCCTCAATTATTATTAAGCATTGAGTTAGGAACTCATAATCATTTTGATGCATTGCTTGTCTAGTAATGATCAAATTAAACTGAAGAAACTGTTTAAAATTTTTTAACTCAGGAGCTCCCTATTTTAATCTCTTATCTGTCATTAGTTTGTTTGTGTGTATTGTTACAGAAAATATTCCAAAAATTAATAAAATAAATATATTTAATGACATTGGTTAATAGTGAAACAGGCTCAATAAAAAATATTATATTTATTCAATGCTAAAACATGAACATTCAGCCTAGGTATACACAAAAACAGCACTTGTTAAAACATTTTCTTATAAACCTCCATCGAAGGTCAGATATCTTCTTATTCTTTCATACTTTAATTAACGAAACTGTTATTGAAAGTATTATGTCAATGTACAATATTTATGAAAATAAATATTAGTTTTCCCTTTTGAAGGCACTACTTTCTTATGTAACATTTATTGCTTTATTTTTAACCATATAACCATGTATTTTGCTTTGGAATGCATTAAAATGTTTTTGAATAGAACTCTACCAACAAATTCGTGTTGCTGAAATATTTCATTATACTCTTTTGTTATAAGCTTTAGAATTCATGTGTTGAAATTATAAACACGATTGGTAGTTTAAGCAGCTTGTAAAATATTGTAATAATTAATTATAAAATTTAGTTGGAGATATTTATTTATAAAGTTCTTAAAATATTTTCATATTAGATTTTCTGAAATATTTTTACTACTGTTAAAGAATATTTGTATTTTTTTTTTCTTTTATGTTTAAAAAATTAATCAAATGTACTTTCTCATAATGCTTCTGAAACTTAGAAATTTACGTGTGGGACTTGTATTTTTAATAAGTCCTGGTCTTTAAAATTCTTCTTCTAGTTTTGTCCCTTTTGTGATAATTATGAGATTTGCAAGTAATAATATTTCATCAGACTTTATGTATGAAAGGGAACTAAACTAGTGAATATAACATTGCAGCTTAAATGGAAATGAAGCAAATTGTATCATAAGCTTTTTTTGTTTATAAGCTAGTTCGAACCAAATGGTTATTTTTAATATGCTAAAATTCTTTGAAATCTTAAAAGTATCTCATTATTTGCATTAGTCTGGTCATTTCCATAAGAAAAGCTTTAATATTATGCAATGCTGTATATAAATCATTAATTTATTTATTGAGTAGCATAATCCTCAGAGTGATTAACATACTTATCAATTTATTATATTTTTATTTATAGTCTTGCGGAATTGTTCTGAAAGTGAATTTCGATGTGACAATGGCAAATGCATTAGTTCTTCTTGGCGCTGTAATGGAGAAGCCAATTGTGATGATGAAAGTGATGAAGCAAATTGCAGTAAGTACAATATTTATCAACTTTTCATATGTATTGTATAAGCTGAATTATAAACTCACATTTTTTATCGCAGTTTAAGCTTTTAAAATATTATACAAACCAGTAATTAATACTAAGCTGTGTTTTGAATAAGCTATAATTGTTGCTAAACTTGTTTGTTAGGAATATTGCTAATGCTAAATCTCTATTAATAATAAAGAAGTTTGTGTGATTCACATGCTTGCATTCAATAAATTGGACCAATTAATACTAGGCTGACAAATTTGATACAAATAAATGTTAGAATGTATACATCAGTATGATATGTTAAACTTTATTGAATTATAAATAAAGTTCATTAACTACTGAAAACATCTTTGTACAAGAATAGTTTTTAGGACTTTTTTTTATTTCTAAAAATATTTCTTTTTAAAAGTACCATTTTAATTTCTGAGAAGTTCTTAAAACAATTTTAACATAATTTTAGCTATTAATTTTATAGAAAATGTCTTGTTGCAATGAAGTTATTTTTGTTTCATCAAATATTTAATATTCTGATCTTTCATCCATTTTTAAAAACTAAAAAGTAATTTTTTTTTATGTGCAGTTCATATGAAGAATAAGAATATTAAAACAGCATTATTTTAATTACTGCACCTGTTATGTGTGTTGTATATATATGAACTTTCTTAATGCAAGTAAGCACTCCCATGACAACATTGTACAGTTAAAAACTAATATCTTGATAATTTATATTCTAATTACATTTTTTTTACAAAATTGTAACTTTATTTCCTTATGTTTGATGCAAGATGTACAAAAAATACACAGAATCTATTTCTTTTTTCTTTTTATAAAAAAAATCGCTACTGAGGAAAACAAAATTGCATGATATAATAATAAAATTGATTTGAATTCCATGGAAATTTATAAAATGTATCAAAGAAAAAAATTACACAAAGTTTTTAAAAAAACTTGTCTTAATCCAATACAGGGGAAATGTTTTTTTTTTTTTTTTTTTGTTATTAAAAAAGACAATTTCTTTACTTTTTTAAAAAAGATTTTGTAAAAATTGTTTACTTTAAGAAAGTACTGTTGAAAATAACCAAAATCTCATTTTTCTTTAATTATAATTCAAATTTCAAAAGAATCTCACCTAATAGCACATTTCTGTAATTGGTCAAAGTAATTTGTACCCAACTTAGTTACTCTTTAGTAAAATAAATATTGCTTGTAGAATACAGAGGCATATTGACATATATCATTATTTTCCTTTGTTATTAATAGAGATTAAAATAGTTTAACTCATTTATATAGTTATATTTTGTTATGTTGTGTTATTCTTATTTCAGCAATAACATGCAAAGCCAATGAATTCTTGTGTAAGTCCACTAACTTCTGCATTATGCAAGCCTGGCATTGTGATGGAGATACGGATTGTGCTGATGGTTCAGATGAAGAAGGATGTGGTAATATTTCTTATTCGGTTTTTAAATTTGTTTCTGTTGTTCCATAAAATAAATGTACAAAAATTTCCAGAAAACCAATTTTTTACTATGACTGAGAGCATAAATCATTTTGTAAGTAAAATTACAATTGTTTTATTTCTTGCAAATTTTTGATGGAGTGCTGAATCATTTTATGTATGTAAAATTCAATTACTTATACATTTATTGGTTCATATTTTGAATTTAAAATTATTCCAGATAATGTTGTTGCTGGTCTAACTTGTCAGAGGGGTCAGTTTACTTGCCAAAATGGAGCAGACTGTATATCGCCTGTGTGGCTATGTGATGGTGATAAAGATTGTAGTGATGGTTCCGATGAAGATCCTGTTCTCTGCAGTGAGTTCATTTTGCTTTATATATTTTATATTAAAGTTTTATATTTAAAAAATTGTTAGTAATTTTGTGAATTATGAAAATTAAATGTTAAAATATTTGCTAAAATTCTTTTAATATCTGCTTACTTGTTATTGATACATTCAATGTGCTTTGTATATGACAAGCAACATTTTGTGAAAAATTGTAATATTTTCTATACACACAAGTATTGGACCTCTAATGATGTAATTGTAAAGCATGTTCTCCAATTGCAAATGTTATTAAACACGAAAATATGATCATGATACTAAATATGGATTTTTATAAAGTGCAAAGAACTTTTGTGGAAATTTTTAATTTTTGCTACAATATAAGGATAAATGTTATTTGTGTTTGGTATTTTTCACTGGGAGAATGTAGGGTTTTCATTTTAATACATAAATTAGTTTTGCATTATTTTTCACATAAGTTATAATTTATTTGTATTTTTTGCATATAATTGTAGCTGCATTTTATTGTATAAATCAGATTAAATAAAATCAATATAATCTATTACAGCATTCAATACTGCTAAAAAATATTAATAAATTGCTGCATTCTTGTAATTTATTATATTTTTGTTGCAGTTATCTCATTAAAGATATTAGCTAATTATTATAATTTTAAATTGATATTTTTAAGATTTAAAAAAATTGCCTGTTACTACAATAATTTAAAGGATAACACATTTCTGGAGAAACTCAGATTTTAACTATTTGGGAATCGAATTTTATTATTCTTGCGATCAATTTTTTTTAATGATGATTCTGTAATATTTTTAATATCTAGATTGCTTATTATATGAATTCCTTCTTTTATTTTTCAACTAATCATACATTATTTTATTTTTTGAGGCTTATCCTTGGCACAATTCATTATTTTATAAAATTCAGCCCTTTTTCTTCTAAGCCTGTGTCACGTGTGTTCAAATTTTGTGCAATCTATTTGATATGGCATATTTATTGAAATTTCAGGAGCACTTGCTTGTCCTCCAGGGAGATTCCGATGTAAGAATTATGTGTGCATTCCACAGGACAAAGTCTGTGATGGCAAAGATGATTGCAGTGATAAATCCGATGAACAATTATCTCTTTGTAAGAATATAATGTTATTTGGTTAAATCTTTTTAATACCGATAAATAATAAGATAAAATATTTAGATATTCAAAAATAAATATCGAATTTTCTAAAACATAAAATTAAAATCTTGTCTTAATTTCATATTTATTTCAAAATTACTTTTTACTTCGATAGTTAATTAATGTTTCATGAACTAGATTATTTCTAAAACAGTTTAAATCAGAGCAGTAAATTGATGAAACATATTACATAAATAATTGGCTTTCCTAGCAGAATTGAAGCAAACTATATATAGTCTTTTAAAAAAACTAACATAATAAAGTAATTAAATTACGTGCGAAGGTCATAGTCACAGCATTCAAAATAACGATTCGATTATTTTGAAAATTGATTAGAAGGCAAATGATTCCAACTGTTAAAGGTATTCTTGTAAAAGATTATTATGCAAGATCAATTATTTTTACTTGTGATGTTTGTTCTATACCCAAACTATTATGCCTAAATGTCACAACTTGAATAGTATGTTTTCAGAAGTTGTCAATTTTGAAATATTTTTGGAAAATGAATGAAAATATTTCCATTTACTTCTAAAACCATAAAATCCTGCAAGTAAATGTAAGGTGCTATTTTTCCATATCATTAACTGAATATCTGCACATTCATAATAAATTATCTGGCTCTCTTTAGTAACTTTTGTGAAATTTCAATAGCACTTTTCACCATTTAAGTGATTAAATTTATTATTTAAATGATTATATTAATCCTTGTTTTGTTAATTTAGACTTAGCTCATTGCTGCCTTTTAATATTTTTTCTTTAACTAAAACTTTTTAAAAACATTTATGTAATTACCTGTTGTTTATGTAAGAAATAAAATAATTTATAATGAAATCTAGTCATTAGTAGAATAAATTGAGACATATACAAGGAGATATAATCACAGCTATTAACAAAATCTTGTAACTTTTTTTCTGTATATCCAACTGCAACTTTTATAATTATACAAAGGATCTTTTTTTTTTAAAAAATGAAATAGATGAATTCATACATATATCCTAGATCTTGTGCATTTTCTTTAATTGTTATAATCCATTTTTTTAAATCACCAGTATAATTTTGTTATTAAAAATACAAGATTCTAAATACTTCTCATGCTAAAAAAACTTTACTGTTTATGTAAAATTTTGAATTAATGAAGATTAACAACCTGTGCATTTTACTTTTTTACTTTGTTATTTTTTTATTTTGTGTTTATGCTTGGTATTTTCTCTGTAGGCCAACATGAAAATCATTGTCAAGCACATGAGTTCCAGTGTGAAAGTGGGCATTGCATCAATGCAACTTTCCGTTGTGATCATTTTGAAGATTGTGCTGATAATTCTGATGAAGTAGATTGTGGTGAGTTTTGAGTTCAGTGCTTTATTATAAAACTGCTATTCAACATCTCTAAATATAGAAATTTCGATATAATATTTGAATACAGTGAATAATTAATTGTTATTTTCCATCATTATCATTTTAACTCTGTAGAATTCATATAGATTAAATGCCTGTCATGGTTTATTCCGTTTAAAGTCATTATTGCATGATGACCCTTTCATCTCCATTTTTTTTAAAATTGAGAAGTGATATTAAAAAAAATTAATTATTAAATATTATAATTTTTTTGCAATAATTTTTATTTATTATTTGATAATTGTAGTGTTCTCTCACATCTATGGTAAGTACTTTTTCCCTTTATTTATTTGAAATGGAATGATAATTATTAATTTTAGCTGAAAATTTATAATGTGCTAAAAAAGTAAATCCTTGTTAAAAGTTGCTTTCTGAATATGTACTGTAACATAATCAGTAAAATTTCTAGAATCAACCTAATAGAGTTTATTTTTAGTATTATTTGTTAATTTTTTTCATTTATTATGTCTTTGTGTTTATTATCTAAAAATTATTATTATTTGCATTGTCAAAAAGATAATAAAATTGGTATATATGTTTTACATTGCACATGTATAATTCCTTTCAAACATTTTATTTCTAAAAAATATGACTGTTTCTTCTGTGTAACTTATTTTATATTTTTGTAGACTATGGCCCTTGCAGTTTTGGAGCTTGTTCGCAGCTATGTGTAGCCAAGAAAAAAGATGCCTATCATTGCAGCTGTGTTGCTGGATACCATCCTGTACCAGGGGAAAAGGGATCCTGCCATGCTGAAGGTACAGTCAGAAATTTTAAATTAAAAAAAAAAGGATTAATTAATTTTTCTATAACTATATAACTTATTTTAGTCATTAACCTCTTGCGTTCTAGACGGTGTTCTCTAGCGCACACGCGAATCCTAGATTTCTGGGGATACTGACCTTGACATTACAATGCTCTTGGGTGCATTACAATGTTGAAAAAAAAAACTAAAATGACAATACACTCATGTAATGCATGTGAAAAAGCTTTTTGTTCCAAGGAACATTTCGAGAAATTTCACAAAGATTTGTCATTTTAATTTTCCTTTTTTTTTTTTCAAATTTTTGTCACACAGACATTTTGCAACCCTCCTGTTTCCACCCTTCAGTGAACTGCAGACAAAATGAACCCAAAATGTTTTTATACAATCCCAATAAAAGAAAATCTTATGATGTTTCTTGCGCTGGATACTCTGGTTGTACACCTAAAGAAGCCATGCATCCACATGAGGTGACAATGGGATTTTGCCCTATACATAGCATATATCCACTAGTGGTTACATGATACGCAAGGGCTTAATGCAAAAAAGAAAAAGCTATATAATGTGACTGGAGGCTTAATATGATTTTTATCAATGTTTATATTAACACCCTGCATCATCATTAGTTGTTTAGTAATTATGCCTTGGGCAGGGATTATTCCCCTACCTCACCATATTTGGTATTAAAAAGTTACATGAGCCTCCTTGCTCTCCACCTGATTGCCACACTTCCATAGATACCACATTATAAATGAATTTTAACAACTAATTTAGTGATTTTTTTAGTAAATGAAAAATCTCTCAAAAAAAATTTTTTTTTGCCGTGCTCTCTTCTGTTTGTATTTCATAATTTTTTGATTTCAAGTTTCTAAAAATCTGGAATAATGTAAAAATAGCAAAATAATTATCACAGATATTATCATGAACCCTGCCATATGTAAACCCTGCCCCTTTGTAATTTATATATTATCATGAATTTCAAGTGTAAATAATAACGTGGTAGAATTTAAAAGAAATTAATTATTGTTGATTTATGGAACCAATAATTGTTACATACAAATTTTTGGAACATGAAATACTGATAAAATAATAAATTACATTTTTTCACGTTTTTTTAGTAATCAATTACTAACTACTCATTAGGCAATCACAACTACTCATTAGTCTTATAATAAATAGTTTTAGAATACCATTGGTTGCCAAGAAAACATTGTGTAATAAATATTTTGCCTCTTCAGAATAACTGAAATTTAAAAAAATATTGTTATATAATTGAAAAATTAAATCTGCACAAAAATTTTGTATTTTCTATTGTTTCAATAAAAGAGGTTAAGTGTTTGAGTCTCGTTAATGTTTAAAGTTAATTTTAATATTCTATATATATATATATATATATATATATATATATATATATATACACATATATATATATATTCATTGCATTTAATTATTTTCAAACATTAGTCTAATTTCTAATTTTAACCGCATTTCAGGAGATGAAGCTGTGATATTTTTAGCAAGTGAGAATGAACTGAGGCAAATCAATCCGTACAAGCCCATGGCACAAGATTTAAATGATGTTCTGGATCCAGAAATCAATGAAAATCGCATTGATTCGATTGATATCCTATATAGAGACAATGAAGTCATACTGTTTTGGGTGAGCATCCATGATAAAGCCATCTACAGGTACCGATACAATCGGCTGAAAGGAAATAACTCTGTTAGCCACAGGGTGAAGAGAGAAAACAGTCCAGTTTTGGTTGTAAGTATTTATTTCTTATTTAAACTATGTCTTAATTAATAGCAAAATGTCTGGCCACTATGACCTTTTTTTTTTTATGTTTAAATTATTGATTTATTCCTTTGCAAATAAAGCTTAGCATTAATAAATATTAAAATAAACATTAAGCATTAATAAGCATAATTATTTTAATAAATATTACAAGTTAATGAGCTGAGATCTGTAATTATTATTATTTTTGATTTTTGCTGATTCATTATATAATTTGACCCTTAATTTGATCCTAATTTGAATCCTAATTTGACCCTTTATAGGTCAAATTAGAGTTTCTTGCTATTAATTTCTTTTAACATTTTTTTTTTCAAAATTTGACTTTATTTTTTTAATGGATCCCTGTTTGTTTCAATCTGTTTTTAGTGAGTTTTTATAAACATTATGGATAGAAAAGACCCATTGCAAGGAAATTAAACTTGTGTGAATTGTACTGCGAATAATATATTTTTCTAATTTGTTATCACTGTTCCAATATGCATGGTTTATCTAATTAAAATTTTCATGGCCAGTTTTTCAGTTCTTAGTTAATAGAATGCCCAGATTTTGAAAATAATAGCTTGAAAGCTGTTAAGATAAATTTCTAAGTTTTATTACTTTTCCCAAGAAGAAGAACAAAGCATTAATTAGTAGAACATTTTTGGCTAGAAAAAATTTTATTTAAAAAATTGCAGTGAATAAGGTGTGTCAGTTCATTAGTTGACATCCTGAAATGTATTAAATTCTTGGTTTGTGAAGAGTTATAAAAAGTATCAGCAAACCAAAAAGAAACAGGAATGCAAATCTTTCCTGTCTCTCTATATTTTTTGAGTATAATCAAAAATAAATTTTGTATTCTAACCTTTTTTATTGTTGCTAGTAAACCAAATTATGTATAAATATATTCAATATTATAAATTCATTTTATATTTACTTTTCTGCCTTCTAAAGAAGTATCAAATATAAATTTGAAAACTGGATGCACCAAATATAAGAAAGAATCTGTCAGCCTTGTTAATAAAAAATAAAGACAAAATATGACATTATGGATTAATTTTTTTAAATAACAGTCTGCATTTACTTTTACAATATGGCCAGTAAATAATTTTTAAACTACATGCATTTAGTGAGTGATTTATTATTTTTTTCCTGGTTCATTCTTAACTGATATTTAAAAACCATTCTGTTAGAGACAATTTCATTCAGTTATTCCAATTTGGAATTATATATAAAAACATTTGTTCATGCTTTAAAAATTCTTGAGATATATTTTTGGCTGAAGACAATCATAATCTTTTGTTGTTGTTCTGTTCCTTCTACCATAAATCATCTTTTTCTTTTGATACATTTTAAAAATAGTATTTTTAACAATGTTATATATATATATGTGTGTGTATATATATATATATATATATATATTAACAACAAACCATTTATTTAACAATGTAATTTCTAGATGATTTTCAGCTTTTTATTTTCCTAATTCTATGTTTCTGCTCAAATTTCCAACTTATAACATTTTGTTATTCTGATTCAATCTGTAATTCATTGCATTTTCTTTTTTCAGGTGGATGACTTAATAGAGCCCAAGAGCATTGCAGTTGATTGGGTGAATAACCACATCTATTGGGTAGATTCTGGGTCTGACACGATTTCTCTAGCTACTTTAGATGGAACTTTGCGGCAGACCATTATCTCCACTAGCCTAGACCAACCCAATGATATTGTTGTAGACCCAGAAGCAGGGTAAGAATTATATAATAATGCTGGAATATTCCTCTCGTGACATTTTTATATGCTCCCTCACAGGAATAAAGTAGATTAATGTCTATGTTATGCAGTGACTTGTTTTTGGATGTTGTCATCTGTAAAAGCGTTTTGAAAAGTAATGAAAATATATATTTTTTAAAATCTGAATAAATATCAACCTGTTTTTATTTTGCAGTTAATTTAAAGGAAAATTTTCTCTTTTAAATTAACTACCAATTATGAAATAATTTGAAATTTAAAAAAAAAGTGTTGAGTGCAAATTTTTAAACACTATTATGATGCATTCTTGCTAAATTTTTTAAAATTAGATTCTATGCTGTTAGAAAAATTTGAATTTATAATACTATTATTTATTTTTACTTTGAAAAGTAATAAAAATAATTTTGTGTCCTGAATAAATATCAGCTTTTTTATTTTATGCTTAGGACATTTTTCTGCAATAAAGTATTAATTACCAAGTATGAGATTAAATTTAAAATTTAAAAAAAACTGTTGCATGTGAATTAGTAAACAATATTATGATCCATTTTTGTTTTTAAAAAATTAAGTTAGTTGCTATGTAATAAAGAAATTTTGAATTAATAATATCATAGTTTATTTTTACTTTTTCTAATTTAAAAACTATGATTTCTTTTAAAATTTATGTATTATCTTTGATAAGAAAAAAAAATTCAAGAAGTTTTTATTTGTGCATGCACTCATTTTACTAACATGTAAATATCTCAATAGTAAAAATGGTAAAAAATTTTAACTACAGTTTTTTTATGTTCTTAGTTATATCTATTGGACTGCATATGCAAAGATTGAAAAAGCTCAGTTGGACGGCAGTGAACGGCAAATCATTGTTAGCAAGAATGTCATCTGGCCAACTGGTATTGCCGTTGATCATCCTGCCAAAAGAATCTACTGGGCAGATCCTAAAGCTTTGCGAGTGGAATCTGCTGATTTGGATGGAAGGCATAGGCATTTAGTGAAGGCTTTCACAATAGGTAAGGACATCTAATTCTTCATTAATTCAAATCTTTCGAGTATATTATGCAAAAAATAAGTATTTAAAATATGTTTTACTTACTAATCGATCAATCACTCTCGACTGAGGTTATTTGGGTATTTTGATCTGTTAGATTTTACTTTGATAAATTGAATATGTACTTGACTTCTTGAATATAATTGATATTAATGTAAATAAACTGCATTATTGTATGCAAATCAAAAACATCTTTACTCTTTTGACTGCCAGCATACTGTCTTTGGGGTAGTGTGTATTCCTAGTGTTCTGGCGTTCCAGGCTCGAGTTCTGGTTCGCGCATTGATTGTTCTTCTGTTTTCTATCTGTGAGTAGTGTGAATGTCCCCCCTGTTAAAAGGGGTTGTGCAAATGAGTGCTAAGTATGAAGTAGCTATGTCGTACTCTTGGCCCTAGTGGCGCAAATGAAAAACAAGGGACACTCATTTAAGCTTAAAATTGCTGACAGCGATCAGCGGGCTTGTCAATGACAAGTGCCATTGGAAACAACAACTTTGACTTCATTATGTTCACAAGTTAGGGATTTATCTTTAGTCTATAAGTCATTCTTTTATAATTGGTGAATCCTCCTCAATTAAGTAATTTTAGCTTCTGTGGAATCTTGTTATAATCATTGTAGATAAATCAGGTTAAAAGAAATTTAATAAACCAAGTGTCAAATTGTGTTATCTATACTTCATCACTGTTTTTTGATTTATTAATAATTTATTTTACCATTTTATTTTTAATATTATTCTGTACCTCTGCTCCCTTTTTACAATATCTTATGTTCCTAGCAAACATTTTAGAACATCCCGAATTGAATTTTAAAAAATTTCCTGTTGTTAAATTGGTACTATATATATATATAGTACCAATATATATATATATATATATATATATATATAATATCACTTGGTTTAAAACAATTTAATTCAAATGAAAGCATTCTTGCATATATCTTTATCAGTACAGTAACAATTTTACATCTTACTATTTTTTTTTCAGAGGAGGAAAAGCCTTATAAAATTGATGTTTTTGAGGATTATATATATATGACTACAACTCCTAGCAATGCTGTTGTCCGATTAGATAAATTTGGCAATGGAAACTTGACTTATCTTGTGTATGGTTTAAATAAAGCTAATGACATAGTTCTTGTGCAAGAAAATCGACAAATGAATTGTAAGTAAAGTACTCTTAAATCATTTTTATAGTATTCTGAAATATATTATTTTTACATTTTTCTTTTGTTAAGAACTTTTATGTATGGGTAAGACGTATATTGAAGAAAATTCTGCTGTTGTTTATTTTTTTACTAATTATTTATTATTACCTGTTTTAAATTTTTATAATAAGTTAAACATTCAGGAAAATTTCAGTTATTCAGCATAGATTGGAATTTCTAATCTTATATTATGGGAAGTTAAAGCACTTTTTATATAAAAAATTTTATATTAAATTTAGTAGTTTTCTTTTTGATACATATATATATTTAAAAAAAGTTATACCCTCAATAATCTAACCACCAAAATCTACCTGAAAAAAAACCTATTATAATGGATGTATAAAGGTGAAATTATTTTTTAAATGGTTGTTTATAATAATTGTTCATTTTATATCAACATTTGTTAATTGCTGTATATTGCTCTCTCATAAAAAGTGTAAAATCCATTCATTAGATTTCTTTTTATGATTCAGTAACATTTAGTCCATCTATGCATGTCCACCAATCAATCAACCAAAGGTCCAAATGCATACTGTTAGCTTTCTCAAACTTAAGATTTGGTTTCAAAACAAGCAGTTCTGTTTCTATATCACCCTAATTTATTCTCAGCATACTAAATATTTTCAAAGACAATAAGTACATGTTCTTTCCAAAAAAAAAAAAAATCCCCGTTTTTCACAAAACGGGGATTTTTTATGTTTAGTCCGCACGTTTGAAGTGATAGACTTTGCACCTTGATGGTTACAGAGATGCAATTCAGATATGGAACTGCAGTCATTTCAAATCAAAAGGAATGTTTGTGAAAATAATGGGAATGCGTGGAACAAACACGTCTTCTCAATTGATGTGTAATAAAGGATAGTTGTCATGCTTCTTGCCTCATATTGGTCTTCTGATTCTGATACTTATGAACAGGTAGCATGTAAAGGTTGTCTTTTGATTCTTGCCTTATGTTGATCTTGAGACTATGAAACACGTGAATTTGCAATTTGTGAATGATCTGCTTTATCGCTTTCATATCGTTCCTCGTTTGTTTAAAAAGCTTGAATTGACTTATTTTTGTATGTTATACTGTTAAATCTATTAAGGCAAACGTTTGGGGACACATTTTATGTTGGAAGTAATCAACATTATATACATTTGTATAATGGACATAAGGCTTGTAAATTCACTTAATAAATAGCAAATTTACTGTTTGCCAGGAAAATTTACATTATATATAACTTATCTTAATCGGCATCGATAATAATAATTTTATTTTATATATGTGAGATAAACTGTGGATAATATGTGCGGTTTGCTACAGGCAAAATAGTGAGCACACTGAATGACAACATCCTGTGTTAGATGTTTATACATTATTGAGAAGAAAACAATAAATCCTGCACTAAATTTTTTCAATTTCATTCCTCTCACATTGACTGACATCAATCATAATGATTTTATTTTGTTTGATATGTGCACGATAATTCTGAATTGAATGTGCTGTTTACTGTTTGACTTTTGTCAATTATCAATTTTAAAATAAAACCTTCGCGGCTAGGCAAACAATGGGTTTTACCATGTTTCATCGCAATTGATTGAACATTTCGGCAGCACATAGGATACAAACAAACAAAAATTCATTATTTTGTAACAAATATGATGACTTTTTTTGCCTATAACTTTTGCACAGGTGCAAATAGTGAGTTGACCAAGTTGCATAGAAATCAATTAAATAATGCGGCAATGCATATGGTACAAACGCCCAGAAATTCATTTTCATGTAATAGATTTGTGTGCAGTTACCAACCAAGTAATATGCAAATTATATAATTAATATATAATAAATTATAATGCAAATACCAAGCATTATAATTCTCTTAAAATTGTAATGCTTGGTATTCATTCAGAATTGTAAGAAAAGAAACTATTTTTTGTTGTATCTTTCGTGATTCGTTTAATATTTGTTCAGAATTCTCAAGATTAATGTTAGAAAACGTGATTAAAATATTTTCTTTTAAAATGGAATAAATCCAGAAAATTTATTTATGCTTTTAAATTCATGATATAATTGAATTAATAATTTTTTTAAAGTTAAAATGGTTCCAAATTATTTGTGCTCTAATATATCTGGATACTACAAAAAAGATAAAATTTTAATTTAATTTTTTAAACGTATAGGATTGGTTCCCCTAAAACTTTTTCACATACTTTCAAATAAAGCTGTTACCTCAGAGAACGACTTACATGGTATTTAAGTGCTATGAAATTTCAACCTCTAACTTAAATTTAGCATCTATATTGAATCTGTTTTCTCTTTGGTAAGTTAGTTGGATTTTATTCCTTGGTTAATTGATGCAGTAAACAGGTTCAAGAATATTTTTTATTCTTTAGATCATTGTATTGTGCCTATAACCATCACGTGAGTGCAAGTAATAAGTTGTCAAAGCTTCATCGCAATCGGGTGAGCGGTACGGCAGTACACAAGAGACAATACAGACAAATATTCATTTTTTTTTAATATAAATATATAGGATTTTTCTCTGCCTTTATTATCTTTGTTTAAACAATTGTGCCTATGAAGCAGGTAGTGGAAAATTTCTAAAATAGCATTTTAATCTCTTACAGTCAGCACTCCTTGCTTATCGAACATCAATATGTGTGGACCGGATTCCTTGTGTGTGGCTAAAAATCAGTCTTTTGCTATCTGTCTGTGTTCAGAAACTGTAGACCATGAGACCAACGGTAATACAGAATGTATTGTTCCGGTTCCAAAACACCCTGTTGTGCCAGGTA
This sequence comes from Argiope trifasciata, assembly GCA_026543055.1. Lineage (NCBI taxonomy): Eukaryota > Metazoa > Arthropoda > Arachnida > Araneae > Araneidae > Argiope > Argiope trifasciata. The sequence continues at coordinate 1,055,315 of JAPMOQ010004482.1, read as the reverse complement.
AGAGAAAGTTTTTTAAATTCAATTATTTATCCTTTTATGAATGTTAAGTTATTGAATTAAAAGATTAAACATTAAATTAACTATTCTTTAAATTAACTAAATTAAAAGATTAAATTAACTATTCATAAGTGTATAAAGTGACAATTATTGTTAGAGGTGACAAAAAACAGGTTTAAAAATGTATATATATATCTATTTTATATCTATAATGTTTATGAGGAAAATCAACAATAACAATTATTGCAAATGCTTTTATTATTTAAAATATTTGTTAGTAAATTATTGCCTGTAATTTTCCTTAACAGTTTGATTTTTAATTATGAGTCTTTCTTTTATATATGTACCAAATATAAAAGACTTTAAGATAATTATGTAGGATATTTTAACCTTTTAAAGAACTCTTCTTTCTTATAAAAGTATATTAAAATATTTGTGAGTTTAAAATTGATGGTAGAAAAAAATAATTTTAAAAGATTAAAAGAGATTTGGCTTATTTGGTAAAATTAATTTGATTTTTAATTATTATTTTATAATTCGACACAAATCAAGAGATAGGTTTAAAATAAGGTCATTAAAAGTTAGCAGCTCTAATAGAGTTAGGCAAAACAGATTATCACTGGCATTTAAAATTTTGTGATAAACACTATTATCACAACTGTGAAAAAGATTAAAACGAAACCTCTTTATATGTTTTTATTAAAAAATATATATGGTATTGTTGGCCTAATTTATGCTTCCTGTTTTTCACTGCTTGTTTTATTTTAGAACCAATATGTCCGTTAACATGCTTCAATGGTGGTACTTGCACCTTGGATGAAAACAAGCACCCTTTCTGCAAGTAAGTCATCTTTGCTCAGAGGAAAATTCTTCTTTTTACAGTAAAAGTTTAATACAAAATATTGGGATATTTATATATACACTGAAGTGACAAAAGTCATGGGATAGCAATATGCAAATATACAGATGGCAGTAGTATCGCAGCGAAAAAGTATAAATGTTCAGTTCATTTTCCAGAGCTTTCATTTGTGTTCAAATTATTCATGTGAACAGGTTTTTGGTGATTTATGGCGACACGACGAGAATTAACAGACTTTGAACGTGGAATGTTAGTTGGAGCTAGACGCTTGGGTCATTCCATTGCGGATATCGTTAGTGAATTCAACATTCCGAGATCCACAGTATCAAGAGTGTGCCGAGAGTATGAAATTTCAGGCATCATGGACAGCGCAGTGGGCGACCACCTGCACTTAACGACCGAGACCGCCGACGTCTGTGTAGAATGGTCAATGTTAATAGACACACAAAACTTCGTCAAATAACTGCAGGAATCAATGTGGGACGTACGAGGGACGCGTCCGATAGGACTGTGCGGCGAAATTTGTGTTCCTTGGGCTATGACAGCAGAAGACCGACTCGAGTGCCTTTACTGACAGCACGACATCGCCTGCAGCGACTCTCCTGGGCTCGTGAGCATATCGACTGGTCCCTAGACCAGTGGAAAACCGTGGCATGGTCAGATGAGTCACGATTTCAGTTGTTACGAGCTGATGGTAGAGTTCGAGTGTGGCACAGACCCCACGAAGCCATGGACCCAAACTGTCAGCAAGGCACTGTTCAAGCTGGTGGTGGCTGCATAATGGTGTGGGCTGTTTTTACATGGCATGGACTCGGTCCTCTGGTGCAACTGAACCGATCATTGACTGGAAATGGTTATGTTCAGCTGCTTGCAGATCACTTGCAGCCATTCATGGACTTCACGTACCCACACAACGATGGGATTTTTATGGATGACAATGCGCCATGTCACCGGGCCAGAACTGTTCGCGATTGGTTTGAAGAACATTCCGGACAATTCCAGCGCATGATCTGGCCACCTAGATCGCCCGATATGAATCCCATCGAGCATTTATGGGACATCATCGAAAGGTCCGTTCGTGCCCAAACTCCTGCAGCATCCACACTTTCACAATTATGGACGTCTATACAGACAGCATGGCTCAATATTCCTGCAGAGGACTTCCAACGACTTGTGGACTCCATGACACGACGAGTTGTTGCACTTCGCCGGGCAAAAGGAGGACCGACACGATATTAACAGTCATCCCATGACTTTTGTCACTTCAGTGTATATATCTATATGTTGAATTCATATAGTATTAGATTTTGGAAAATGGAATCCATTATTTTTTTTTTATATAGATAACTGTAGTGATCAAAATCTCTTAAAGTATTGATCAAACATTTGTAGATTTATGCTCGTTGAAACGGTGACTTTTCACATTAAAATTATTTTGCTGATTTTTCTTTGGTCCATTAAATTGTGAGTTACAGGAGGTTAAAAATAAAAATCAATAAAGAGAAAAAAAATTAAATTTTACAATTTTTCTTTGGTAAAAGCGAAAATACAAGCCAGATGGCTGAAATTGTGGGCTGTGTTTATGGTCCTGATACTGTAGCTGCCAGTAATGCGCAGCTTTGGTTCCTTGAATTCTGTTCTGGTATTTTCGATGTAGGACCATTGTTGAAAATGTCAGTAAGATCCCAGAAATAATCGATTTTAATTGGAATGTTAGCAGTCATAGCATCGCTTAGGAGCTAAAGATAGACTATAAAACAATTTTAAAACTTGTGGAAAGAAACGATGTTTCAGTGCCACAACTGGTAAGTCAAAAAATAATAATTATTATTATTATTATGAACCGAATTTTCAGGACCAAAACCTTGGCCTAACAGAATGAAATTGATCCATTTCTTAAATGGAGGGAGACGATTATAAATGGGTCTTGTGTGGCATCATTGTGTGAAAACAACTGTTGTCAAAGCATGGTGAAGCAGCTCAAACAGTGGCCGAACTAGGACTAATGGCCAAGAAGGCTCTACTATGCATTTGCTTTGACTGGAAAAGAATGATTTATTATCAGTTCCTTCCTTATGGCCAAACACTAAATTTGAATCTCTGTTGCCAGTAATTGGATTGTTTGAAGCTAGAGATCGACAAAAAATGGCCAAAATTGACCAACAGGAGAGGCGTTGTGTTCCATCAGAACAACACCATTTCACATACGCCTATAGTGATTTGATAGAAACTCCGGAGCTTGTTTCGGATGTTTTGGTGCATCCACTGTATAATCTGGACCTGGCACCAAGCAATTACTATCTTTTTCTTGCATTGCAAAACTACTATTGATTGTTAAAATCAGATAGTAGAAGTGTTTTGCCTATAAGTACCAAGGCTTCTAAGACAAAGGCACAAAGCTACCTTTGAAATGGCAATAAATTACAGAGCAAAGCGGTGCATATTTGACCAAAATTTGTAATCTGAAACATGTTAAATAAGAGTCTTGAAGTGCATAATAATTGATTTCTTTTCCTCCAATCTAATAATTTTCATTTTTAATTACGTTTGTGTATTGTTAAAAAAAAGGGATTTTCAATTGTATTTTAGATAGTTTTAATTAAAAGGAAGTAAATATAGTGAAATTTTAAATTAAAACAATGTAAAAAAAATTTGGTAAAACAAAAATAAATTTTTAAGTTTAAATTCATACTAAACATTTGAAAAAAAAATTAAATGAATTTTTCTGTTTTAAAACAAAATGATGTGTTTAAATTGGGAATTAAGCCTATCATTTTCTTAGAGGAAGACTGTCTCAGTATGAAACCAACAAAAGTGGTCTCCCAAGAACTTTTTCACATTCTAATAAAGGTGTTAATCCCAAAGTATGCCTTTCAAGACTTGATGTACAGTAATTAAGAAATATTACCCTTTAGAATGAATTTATCATCTTTATTGAATCTATCTTGTGATACTTAGCTACCTTTATGGCTATTAATAAACAATAGTTCTAAAATCCGAATTAGTATTCTAGATATGCTTGTCTGAACTGATTGGGAAAATGGTATTTTGTTATTGTACTTGTAGTTACAAAATCACATACCAAATTCGATATATATTTAAACCAGTGTGTTTTTGTGTTAAAATGTTTCTAAATATGCAAACCAATAATATGCTCCTCATTGGGTTTGGCTCAAAATTTTATAAATGTCTACACTATCGATGTTGAATTTATAGTGTAGATACCTATAGATTTCAGATGAATAATGTTGAAATTTATCCATTTAACTCTCTTCATTTTGTAGTTGAGTTAACTTATATTCATATAATAGGACAGACATATTTCCTCTGAGAAAATCTTAATCATAAAATCTACAGATTTATTTTAAAGTCTGATTAGCAAATTTCATATGTTCAAAGCCTTTTTAAGTTATCTTTGTCACAGACAAACTTACTGCTAAAATTGTATTTTGCAAACTCAAGGAATTCTAAAAATTCATCAAAATCTGAAGTTTAAATTTTTTCCTGATTTCAGTATTTTCACTGTGCTTTATACGCAGGAAAATTAAAAAATAGATGAAGAAAGAAAAAAGAAAAATCTGTCTTATTCACAGACAGATTACTGAATGTTGACCACATTGCAATAGATTGCCAGGATTGCTATCCCACGATAAATACTGTGACTAGAAATTGTTCAATCAAAATCAGAATCAAAAATTAAAAATATATTCTTATGATGCTCTTCTTACAAGTTAACGATATGTCTATAAAAAAAGCTGTAAATAAACTGTGTTTATAAAATAATGTTCTGCATAATTTTTACCTTTGATTTTCTGTAACAATTTGGATTGAAGTGGCAAATAAACAGATAAGGTGATGTGACCCTTTTTCAGCTGCAAGCCCGAATATGACGGTTCTGTTTGTGAAATTAATCGATGTGCAAATTATTGTAAAAACTCTGGATTTTGCTACGCTGATGTGTCCAAAAACAGTGCCCATTATCAGAAACCACCTCTCAAGTGCAAGTAAGAATTGTGTTATGGGGATTCATAAAGCATGTGGAAGGCATTCTTTATATTTGGTTTTCCATTATGTTTCTAAAGGGGAGAGTTATTTTCCATTTCTTGCACTTTTTTTATGGCTGTGCACTCAAATTTATGCAATTTTTTTCATTTTGATTTATGAAGCATGAAATCATTATTTTTCTCATTTTCAAAGTTACAGCTTAATTTTATTTCTGTTCATTTCGTCTGAATGATTATATTTTGTTACTCTATAGTTCTTTGAAGTGGTCTTTGTTTTGAAATGAATGCACTTTTTATTTATTTATTCTAAATATTACACATGATGTTCATTCTTTGCCTTAAAAACTGTCTTTAATAACTTTGTTCCAGCTGCACTTCGCTCTGGACTGGCGACCGATGTGAGAAAGCATCCCAAAGTTGTAATGACTACTGCTACAACAGCGCTACCTGCTACTACGAGGATGGACAGCGCTACTGTACTTGCCCCCGAGATTTCTTTGGTGCCCGATGTGAGAAATGCAGAGTCTTAGAGTAAGTTTTAGGCTGGAATTATATTATCCACGTTAATTGTAATCTATGATAAATGGTATGTTAAGGCTGCTCATTCCAGATTCTGTTAAACAGAAGTGATACCTCATTCAGAGGGCGCAGCATACTATTTGGGATTCCATCTTAATCAGGATTGATATCATATTCGGGATATAGCAATTTTATAGAAGAGTACACTGACTACCAATAAGTATTTGGACACCTATGCAAATGACGATATCTGCGGTCCTAAGGTACGTCACGGCCTCCGCCGGTATATATCGTGTAGGAAACAGCATCGACTTAGTCGCATACAAGATGCCTCGCAGTTCGGAGCTCTCTGATTTCGAGACAGGTATAATTATCGGGTGTCACAAATGTGGCCGATCCTTAAGGGACATATCTAGCGATCTGAAGTACCCAAAACCGACAGTGGCCTTTGTGATTAAGAAGTGGAAGGTGAGCGGTGATTGCCGGAATGTGCCCTAAGTCGGCAGACCAACGAAACTGGGAGACCGACGAGTGCTGTCCAAAGAAATTCGGAAGAACCGCACCCAACCGATGGCCCTCATCCTCGAGGAGTTTCAACAGGCATCCGGGAGTATTGTTTCAATGAATACCATCCGTAAGGGAGGCACATCTGCTTTGTTTTCATGGTCGTGCTGTTGCCCATAAGCCTTTGCACTGTCCAACCGCACTGTTCGGTTAATGTGGTGCAAAGAAATTCGAAATTGGACCGTAGATCAGTGGAAACAGGTTCTTTGGAGTGACGAATCAAGGTTCACCTTTTATAGCTCGGATGGCAGGGTCTGGGTCCGGCGTTTACCTGGGGAACGTCTCCTGCCAGAATGCATTGTGCCAACAGTCAAGTTCGGCGAAGGTGGAATAATGGTCTGGGGGTGTTTCTCCTGGTATGGGCTGAGACCCTTGGTCCCCATTCATGGTAAGCTCAACTCCGATGCCTACTGCACTACTTTGGATAACAATGAGCTTTCTACGTTGTGGCAATTTTACGGGTTGGACCCCTGTTACTTTCAGGACGACAATGCCAGTTGTCATATTTCGACGTTAACCAAAGCTTGGTATATTGCCAATGGAGTTCATCGAATGGACTGGCCTGCCCAGAGTCCAGACCTGAACTCTATCGAGAACCTCTGGGACGGATTGCATCGCCGAATTCAGGGGTGCACTACCCGTGCAAAACCGGTGAAGAACTTCTATGTCTTCTCCAAGCCAAATGGAAGAAAATACCACTAGCTGTCATACAAAGACTTGTGGAAAGTATGCCCCGGGGGGTCCACGCTGTAATTACCTCTCGTGGAAGCTCTACCAACTATTGAGTTTGAATAAAGTTAGTTTTTCTTTTCTATCACAGGTGTCCAAGTACTTATTGGTAGTCGGTGTCTGACGACATTGGAAATTAAAAATCTGCCGTACTGAGCGATTCTTGGTCGCCATAAATTTGGATTAAGAAGTATCGGCGGAAACGTGCGCAAATATCTGCCCCAGAATATTGGCACCGTATGATGGAGATTATGTCACACTTTCGGATTTCTGAATGGGCAAAGAAAACTCCGAATAAATTCCATTAGTAGCCTTTATTTTCTTCCCAAGCTGCCGCTGAAGAAATCTTCGAAATATCGTTTGGAATTTGAAATAGTTATCTTGTTTAATCAAGAATGATATTTATTTTCCTGTGGGCGATTAATACATTCATTGAAACTGAGGGAAATATAAAGGAAAAGCATAAATGGTATTTATTCTATTTTTATTATTCTATTTAAGGGCAAAAATTCCTTTTTATATATTAGATTTGAGAATTCTTTTAGGATCCTAAAGCTTGATGTTCTTTCAAGATGGTAATGAAAGTAGTTATTGTATCTCTGGATTCGTTTAATATTCATTTAGAATTCTCAAGTGTAATGTTATAAAATGTGATTAAATCATCTTGTTTTGAAATTGATTAAACGTAGAAAATATACTTATACTATAAAATCTAATGTATTTTAAAAGATAATTTTTTGAAGACTATAATGGTGCAAATTTATTTGCAATATAATATTTTTGGAAATTACTGCAAAAGTGATAAAATTTTATTAAATGTTTAGTTAAAATTTGCTTTAAAATGAGACGTTAAAATAATTAAACTAAACTAAACTTGGTGGTTAAACCATGATAAAGAGATGTGAAAATATTTTTCTATACTTTAGATGATTGTATTTTGCCTAAAACCTTCGCATTACGGTGTCGGAAGTTTTATCGGAATCTGATGAGCGGTACGGCAGTACAAAAGACTTACAGACAAACATTCATTTTTATTTATATCGTTGAAACTTCCTTTTATTTGTATTCGTTCTTATTATTCAATAAAATAAATAATTGTATCATAATATATCGAAAAATAGCGATATATGTTGGACAATATATCGAGATGATGAAGTTCGATCATCGCTCAGCTCTGATTTTGACTCATATTCATGCAATAACTTGAATTTCTTACTTTTTTTGTAAAGTGCCTACAGATTTTTCTCATGCCCCAAAATGATATTCTATTTGATCTTGTAGATGTAAAAGCGACGGCATCTGTAAAACGGATTCTCAGGGCAAGTTCTACTGTGAATGCACACCCGGCAACCACGGACTCCTTTGTGAGCTGTCCAAATGTGATGGTTACTGTCAGCATGGCAACTGTACGATGATCAATGGAAATCCTGTTTGCCATTGTCTGCCTGGCTACTCTGGCAAGCAGTGTGAGCAAGACATGTGTGACTTACTCTGTCTAAATGGAGGTGAGTTTCAATTTCTCCTGGAATACTTTTGTACTTATACAGGATGCGCCAGAGAAACTTACTTATTTGAAAGGTCAATAAAAACAGAAATACTTCAGTTATTGTTTGAATTTTTTTTTTATTTGAGAATACATTATCCATAATAAAATTTCATACAGTTTTTTAAATGACATCGGTTAAATGGCGACCCCCATTGCGCATACACTGATTCAGTCGATTTTTGAAGCTCGTGTCCACTCTTTGCAGCATATCAATCGGTATGTTGGCAATAGCGTCGTGAATGTTATTCTTCAGGTGAGCTATGGTGCTTTGTCGATCGACACAAACCAGGGATTTCCAAGTGAGCCACGTCACTGAAAAAAATGACCGTGTCTCCGTGCAGGTTGTCAAGCAGCATTGCGCATGCATTTTGAAGGGCAACAAAATCGCGTTCAGTTCATTCTTGCACAACAGCCAATTTATAGGGAGGAGATGGAGAATTCGTCGAAGAGCGGTGCAGAAATTCCCAGGGCAGCTGCGTGTTAGCGAGCAGAACGTAAAACTGACTGCTCGCTCTTTCGACATTTTCCGGAGTTGTGGTGGTCCGTTGATGCCCATTTCTCGGTTTAGCGACACTCCCGAAATGAGTTAACTCACCACAGAATCGAATGACGGCCCGGAAAGGGTCTGTGAGGAGGAATTTCAAAGCGAACGCGGAAGGCACGCTGGGTGGCAACAAGTGAGTGACCGTTAGAAAAGGAGCTCCCGACGGCGAAGGCACGCTGTTCCCTAGACCAGAGCATGATGGCAACTGACTAGAGGAAGAAAAAAACATGGGGACTTCCCACTCCAGTAGCACCACTCATCACCCCTCTATCCAGCCGACTCACCGCTCGGGAGTTTTTTCAAATAAGTTTCTCTGGCGCACCCTGTATAACATGCTTGGCATAAAGGTCGCTGTTATTACTGTGTGTCCACCAAGAGAACATCTACGCCAGATGTCTATTTTATAGTGGCTGCTAAAGAAACAGGCTACTGCAGGAAGAATTTGTTTCACATAATTGAGGCCGCGGTGGCCTGGTGGCAAGGTCTCGGCTTCGGAATCAGGGGGGGGGGGTAAAGGTTCGAGACCCGGTTCCACCGAAGAACCGTTGTGTACGCGGGTCTGGTGCATGACAAATGACTTCCCGCTGGTGTGGTGGGGAAATGGGAATGCCAGCTCAGGTGTCGTCCTCGTCATCTGAGCGCGGTTAAAAATGACGAGGTCTGTACCAAAATAGTCTTAGCGTTGCTTTAAAAACGGGACGTTAATGTAACTAAACTTCACCTACTGTCACAAGAAAAACCCTGAACGTGGTTGCAGTTAGTAGACGAGTGCAAGTAAGGTGGGAGATAGGCATTAAGGCACAAAATGTGATAGATATCTACTTTTTAAATGTTTATCCTCTATATCAAATTATATTTATCTAATTCGTTATTTTTGTAGCTGTTGTGTTATTATGGACAGATAGACTTTCTCTGAATGATTTTTATTCAAAATTAGTTACAAATTTCTAAATTTACTGTAAAACAGCCATATATCACATTTCATCGTCGGACTTTTGAGTTTTATGCTCATAGACTAAGCAACAAGCAGATATAATTTTAAAAACTTATTTTTCTGACTCAGGAGATCTGAAATGCGATTATCCAAAATCTTGAAGTCAATTTCTTTTTCCCTTGACATTTACAGTACATTTTTTTTTTTTTTGTATATTTGGTCTATAATTACCTTCTTGTATACTTGATCTACAATTACCTTCTTGTATACTTGATCTATAATTACCTTCTTGTATACTTGGTCTATAATTACTTTCTTGTATACTTGATCTATAATTACCTTCTTGTATACTTGTATATAATTACTTTCTTGTATACTTGGTCTATAATTACCTTCTTGTATACTTGTATATAATTACTTCCTTGTATACTTGGTCTATAATTACTTCCATGTATACTTGGTCTATAATTACTTTCTTGTATACTTGGTCTATAATTACTTTCTTGTATACTTG
>JAPMOQ010004482.1:1007548-1045095 GCA_026543055.1 Argiope trifasciata | reverse complement strand
ATTACTTTCTTGTATACTTGGTCTATAATTACTTTCTTGTATACTTGTATATAATTACTTTCTTGTATACATGGTCTATAATTACTTTCTTGTATACATGGTCTATAATTACTTTCTTGTATGGTCTATAATTACTTTCTTGTATACTTGGTCTATAATTACTTTCTTGTATGGTCTATAATTACTTTCTTGTATACTGTTTTGCAAAATAGGACTCATTTTAGCATGGGAAAATATTTGAATATAGCTGTGCCGTTGGGAATTAAATAGTGTGGTAACACTGTATCAAAATTAGCTGCAATTTTTATTGCCTTGTCCCTTAGGTACCTGCAAAAGAGGGTCCAAGAAGCCTTACTGCCAGTGCCCTCAAGGCTACAAGGGAAGACGTTGCGAATTGGATCATTGCGGGTGTCTTCATGGTGCAACTTGTGTCTCAAGGAAATCGGAAGACGGAATCAACTACTCTTGCCGCTGCCCCCCTCAGTATTCAGGCACCCACTGTGAAACTTACAATCCCATGTCTTGTAGGGACGTCATCTGCAAGAATGGTGGGACATGTCTCATGTCCAAAGGAATTCCTATTTGCAAGTATGAAAAAAGAAAATAATATAGGTTTTAAACTAATATGCCATATAGCATGATTTTTTTTCTATTTAAAAGAATTATTGCATTTACCTGCAATTTTTTTTCTCTAAAATTGCCTGATGCTTGAAGTTTTTTTAAAAGTACATCTATATTAATATTATAAATGTGAAAGTTTGGATTTATGAATGGATGTTTGTTACTGAATCACGCCAGAACAGAATTGCATGAAATTAAGCACAGAGACAGATTCTGGTCAGGAACAGAACATAAGCAACTCTTTATTCCGGTTCATTTTTTATTAATCAAGAACTAACTTTCGCGCCAAATCCCGCCAAAGATGAGTCAGGCTCCAGTTTTTTTCCCCCAACAGAAATGAAGTTAGACTGAGCTGAATTTCAACCGATTATTCCAAACGTCTCTGTTTATTTTCTTTGTGTTTGATGTATTTAAAATCAAATGTTGTTCATCAATCGATCTTTCGGATTCATTCTGAAGTATTTTTATATTAAATGAAAACAGAATAAAGGAAATAAAAATTTTCTAATCTGCATTGCATTATCCCAACTGGCATAGGATACATCAACTGGCGTTGAAAGTTCGCTCGGTATTGTTGAGAACTGTGTTTACATTGAAATGAAAAGTTTTTTTTTAAATGATGTGTATAATACTATTGTAGCTGTTTCAATCTCGATCCATAAATAAAATGGATTTGACCGAACTTGATTTGCCTTTTTGTTTTATTTTGGGTATACAATGTAAATAAATTTTTGTTATGTTAGTTGTGTGATTTTGTTATTGAATTGTATTTGTGTTATGTTTTTTTCGTTTATGCTTTTACTTTTAAATGTATCCTTTTTAGGTTAAGTTAGGTATATATAATTATTATTATTTGTCATTGATAGTTTTGTGAGCATTTGATAGTTTTTCATACACATACATCAAAATCTCCACGCAAACAGAGTCGTGGGTAATAGCTAGTTTATCATGTTTTATTTCACTATTTCCAATTTATTAGAAGCATTTCTATTATATAAAACATAGTTTTACCTTTAAGTGGTTATTGTTTCTGTGTGAAAGTCATACATGAAACTTTACGGAAGTAAATTCTAAATTATATATTTTATTAAAAGAGCAATATTTTTTTTCCCCAAATTACCAAATTTCTTTTACTTGGAAAGTTAAAATTGATATTTATTCTATATTCAACATGTAAATATTTTCTATTATCTAATGTTTTTTCTTATTATTAATTTATTTTAGCTGCCCACCTCACTGGGTAGGACCAGTTTGTGAAATGAAGTCTGACAACTGGAATCAGTGTTTGGGCTATTGTTTGCACGGTGGTGTTTGTACTTTGCCTCTGAATGGAGTGGGATCTCCCATGTGCACGTATGTTGATTATTTATTGAAAAAGTGCATACTTTTTTTTTTTTGTAAATCATTTGCAAATTTTGTTTCTAAATTATGTGCAAAGTAAACTCTTTAATTTATTTTGCTTCTTATTATTCCATTTTGACTTTTTTGCTTATTTACTCCTATCAACCTCAATGTAAAGAAATTAAATAAAAAGGGAGAGAGAATTATAACATCATTAGTATTTGATATTTCGTAACTTATTCCTTCCTACTTTTACCCTCCCCCTCTCCTGCAGTTTACTTTAAAACTAACCAAATAGCAAATTATAATGACTTATGGCACTCAAAAGTTATATAAAACTAGGTGGCTCTGCTCTCCCCCTGCTCGCTTCTCCTGGCCAACCCCCATTAATTGCTAATGCAGTTCCTCTCGGATCACTTCACAATCCGAGCTGACTTCTCTCACTCGCCATCTACTTAACCACTTTAGTCTAGCAAAAGATATATTCAAACAGTTTATTCCAAAATTGTGTCAAAAACAATGAAAGACATAAAAAATATGAAGCAAAAAGTACACTCAGAAATTGAACCTTAGAAGAGTTCTTTGTAAACACAAATAACTTGCCATTTAAGAACTATATACAACCACCACAAAAACAAATTCAAAAAAATTGTTTTTTCCTCATATTTTTTTCAAATTTGGGAACTATACTACAGAAACAAAGTTAAAAAATTGATATTTACAAAAAAAAAAAAAAAAAAAAAAAAAAGGTTTGAAAGCAGGTGTATTAAATTAAATTCAGCCTATTCTAAAACAGCAGGGGGGGGGAATATACTTTTTCTTCAGTAAAATATATATTTGCCTGACTAATATGTACACTAAATGTGTATAAGAATGAAATTCCACTGATTAACAACGATTCATATCAAGAAATTCTAATGATAAGCAGTACGTGATAGTGATCTATGATATTAATATAAGTAAAAAATGTATTGCTATATTCAACACTCTAGAAATTTTGAGCCATTTTCATTATCATATTCAACAGTAACTTTAGCTCATCATCAGACTTATGGCATGAAAATTCAATGACGAGCTTCACTTGTTATTTCACTTGAAGGGTGAGATAAAGTCAGTAACAAAACTAATTATCACATTAAAAAACTTAATTTGAATTCAGAGGTTTTTTTTAATGCAGAATTGTATTTTATTTACTTTTTTAAAAAATGTGTGAACACTTTTATTGTGTTACTTTCTATAATTAATCAATATTTACAAGTGAAATCAGTAAAATAAGCAATATTGATCTTAAAGTCTTTTTGGAAACCTTTTATTGTATTGAATCTATATAAATTAACCTAAAATAATTACAATTGATGTATCTGTTATCTTTTTTAGATGTGCTCGTGGCCGAGCAGGAAAACGGTGCGAGATTAGCACTTCTTGTAACAACTATTGCTTCAATTCTGCGACATGCATTCCAGCTGTGAATGATGATGAAAAACCGACGTGCCTGTGAGTTTTGTTCCATTTATTTGTTGACTGCTTGAATCCAGTCTTGCAGTATCTGGATTAGATTTTAGCAAAATTATCTAACATTATTCCTTTTCTTAAGTATCAAAGACTTTTTTCGATATCTCTTTCAAGTTTAAAATGTAGACATCTTCTTGAACTATTTTGAAGATTTGCTTTAGATTTTTTTTTTGAAGATTTAATACTTTTCTAAGTGGAAAAATCTTGTAAATTACTTCTAAAGATTTTGTTATGTCTTTTTTTTTTTTTTTAACTTTGTTGTAATTCCTGTTCATCTTTATTAGTGCTTTGAAAGGAAATTTTGATATTCATAATAAAAAAATTAAATGGAATTGTCAATAAAATATGTCCTTTCTTGTTTTATAGGTGTCCCAAAGGTTTTGTTGGGTCGAGATGTGAAACCAGTCAACCTCTTTCTCTGCCGAAATCTGACGAAGAATCATCATTCCCCACTGAAAGTAAGTCAACTGGCATTTATTATACTGTGCCTATCTATGACTATGGCTGTCTGCTACTCTACACTTACTACTAAAATCTATCAATAGTATTTTAAAAAGATTTTTTATTTTATTTTTTAATTTTGAAAAAGTAAGAAATTGTTTTTATGAATGTTACACTTTGTAGGGAAGCATAATTGAACTTTTTCACAGATGATTTCAGTTCATATACTTAATATTGCCAATAATTTTGTCTATTTTTATTGACTTTGGTGATTAGAAATTCTTGTTCAACTAAAGATTCATCATATATTGGGGCCTTGTGCTTGTTAAATATGTTTCAAGTTAAACTATCTTGTGTGTGTGGTGTCAGCTGAATTTTTCAAATTATCATTCAGGCATGCTCTGACCGTAGTTAAAAATTACAAAATCTGCGTCAAAGGCAATCCTTATATATCTTCATAGTAAAACTCTAGTCTTTTTAAAAAATTAGCTTTTTATGATAAAATTTTTAGTAATGATTCCTAAATTATTTAAACAATTAAAAAATGGTCGTTGGGGCACGTTAAATATGTCAAGACTGCAAAGTCCTCCAAGTTCCCATAACAAAACGATACCTCTGGGGGTACTGAATCAGGGATGAGTAGGTCTCTGATTTGGATCTAAATTCCGACTTGCTGATGGATGAATGAGTGTATGAATGAATTCGACCACCCCCTAAAAAGGGTTGTGTCGTGTATGTGAGCTAGAAGTCAGACTTCTGCCCTCTGGGTGCTCAGGGGTCTTTACCCTCAGAAGCTACTGTGCCCCTTTCCGTGCAAAACACGGACACGACAACAACAAAAATGGTCGTTGATTATGGAGAAGTAAAAAGTACTTCTTTCATTGCATTTGGTATCTGCCTGTCATTTACATTTCCTTAATTATTACAAATTTCATTGATAATTTATATTAACATCAAATTGCTTATAATTTTAGTGTTCATGAATTATTTTACTTGTAATTTTATAAAGGCAAGCTAATATATTACCTCTAAGATTTCTTAATGAAGTACATTCTATATCAGGTATGTAAATTGAAACTTAATAGATTTTTTTATTGTATTGCATGATCAATAACACCAAAGATAAAAATCCTTTGAAAATAATGGACTGCAAAATATTCTTTACACATACAAAATTTATTTTTCTGCTTGGTGCCAAATAGAGAATTTATTTTAAATTAAATAATTACTTATTAATGGGAAAGTAAAGTAATTACTTACTAGTGGGTAAGATTCATAATCAGAAAATCTGTTTATTTATGTATGCGTGTCAAAACAACATGCATTATATTAAAAGTAAATTTTATGCCTATCAGCTATTCATTTAGACATTAATTATATATTTTTTAATCTGATAAGGACCAAAATTTAGCTAATAATTTAAATTGCTAACTCTCTTTACTAAATAATGTTTAGTACACATTTGATTTACTAATTAGAGTTAATTGATTTAACCTAAATTCCTGACATTTTTGTTTTCAAAAATATTTTGTAACTTGTTGCAGATAGTATTTATTAAATAGGGGAAAAAATAAAAAATATTTGTGACACAATTTTTTTTATTTCAATAAAAAAATTTAATATTTTTAAAAAGAAATAATCTTAAAACAATAAAAAAATTATAAATTTTTTAAATATATATAAAATTGCCAAAATTCATAAAATAAAGAATTTTTATACATGTGAATGTGCATTAAAAAATTCTTTCCTGAATAGAATAATTATAACAATAATTTTTAAATTAAAATTTTTTTAATATTTTTATGACATTTTTTTTTTTGGTCAAAGATTTACCTGTTTTCATCATTATGCTTTAAAGCACCTTTTTTTATAACTATTTTTTATTATTTATGCAGAAAATATATTTGTTGAAAAAAAGTTCATATGTTTTTCTGTTTTGTAATTTTATATAATTTAGTGATTTTTTTAAATTTCTTTTAGCTTAATTCTTACTTTCTCTAGAAATATAAATAGTTTATTTGTTTTATGATTTTCTTTTATTTTTATGCTTTTAAAAGAATTCCTTAGTTTAAAAATAAATTCCTTTCAATGTGTTATGAAAATGTATGCAAACTTATTAAAGAAGTGTGGATATTTTGTTTAGAATATGATAGTGATTATTTCTACTGATATTAGAGGAGAATGTGTGCTTGTTGGGAATCTTCATGCTGGACTGTTTCACCTAAATGTGATATTTGAAAGGACAGAAATGTACCTTGAAATATATATATATTTTTTGGAATTTCAATTTGTTTAATGTGAGGGATATATATATATATATATATATATATATATATAATGTTTTTGCTTGCTTGTGGATAATTTTGAAAAATATTTGTTGACAAAAATAATTTTTTCTCTTAAGTTTAAAAAATTGCCGTTTCATTCATTCCAATTCAGTTTATGTAGTATGATATATTAATTAACACTATATGGTGGATTTTTTAAAAATATAGCTCAATAATCTTAGTATAGACTCATTTGGTAACAAAGATAGCTAAATTCATGTGGAATTTTTTTTACTGACACATCATATTTATTATTTAAATAAATAAATCACAAACGATTTTTTTCTAGTGATTGCTGCTATTGGTATACCTGTATTGACAGTTTTGTTGCTCGGAATACTTGTCTCTTTTGCAATAATTGTCTACTGTAGAAGAAAAAGGTTTGTTCCTTCTTTTTCAATCAACTCAAAAATTAGATTTCTTTGTGTAGCAATATTTTCTGTGCAGTCTAAATTGGCCATTTTATTACTAAAAAAATATTTAATAATATTATACGTATAATCATGTGTTAAAAGCATAATTATGAAGAAAGAATACCACTAAGATTATCTTGTGAGAGTAACAGTATATATAATTTAAATCCTAATTAATTCCATTCATCCATGTTGCTTAATTTTTTTAAATCATTGTTTTTAATATTTGCTGTATAAAGTTATTGAGTTGGTAATGTCCACTTCATGAGTAAAGTGATTAATATTCCTCATTAGTACAACATTCTTTCAAAGATATTTAAAATTTCCTATCTTAAGTTGATGCGAATCAAAGAAATCCCTATCAGAATCTCATAGTAAGGTCACTAAAGGGGAAAGTTGCTGCTTCTTTTCTCTTATGTTCCGATGCAGACATGTTCTAATCTTTGTCCCCTTATAAAAATTAGAGTTATCACATTGAAATAAATTGTAGTTTCATCCAAAAGTGTCATCTTTCAGCCACATGTACCAAAATTATGCTACATGCAGTACACTCCTGGAGAACTACAGAACTAGAGGTTTCCACATTTGATGCCCAATTTTGATATTGCCACGTAAATAGAACTCAAGAAGACGCAGGAAGTAGAGTTAAATCCATTTATTAACTCAACTCTGAATACTGTGACTGAGAGATCTTCAGCTTTTATACAAATGGAGAAAGTTCCGGAATACCTTTCTGGAGACAGTAAGAAAAATCCAGAGCACTTATCTGGTCAATTAAAGAAAGGTCCAGAATCTTCTGGAACACAAAATAAAGGGAAAACAAATCAAGGAAAAATACTTAAACAAATTTCAAGTCTACTGGGGATTCAAACACATGATCTCCTCACTATGAGTCCAACATCATAACCATTCATCTATGCAGACTCGGCAGTTGCAATGCGGCAATAGGTGAGCCTTCATATAAGCAGAGTGAAACATGTGACATAGGCATAATGAAAAATTTTGGATAGAAGGTTGTTTTTCTCATCATTACCTGATCGTCATTCAAAATGACCAAGTCTGTCCCAAAATATTCCTGAAAAAAACAGGACATTGACATAGCTAAACTGAAAGATATTTGAATTGTACTTCCAAAAGAAAAACACAGTTGTGGAAAGTTGACTATCACTGCATTACTCTTTTTATTATTATTATTTATTATTATTCATTCTTTTTTCAGAGGTATGCCCTTTATGCATGTTCGCATGCAAGATTCCGCCAATGTGGAAATTAACAATCCCATGTACCTCAAAGAAGATTATGACTATGAAGCTAGTGAAGCTCTCAATGCATCAATATCACAAGAAGTAGATGAAGTTTGTGACATTTTTATATTTTCTTACTCTAATTTCAATCTTATTATTCTTTTTCTGCTTAACACTAGTTATATTTTCATTCATACCCTTACTATCCTATTCTTAATAATTTTTAAACATATTACTTTTACTGATAACTTTAATAAATTATAGTTATAATAGTTTGAGTTTGTTGTAAAATACAATCTATTAAAATTATAAGCTGTCTAATTTAAGATACAACCCTGATTTAAGCTTTTGTCGATGAATCTGTATTTCATTGTTTCCCTGCATAATCATTATAGACATTTCTATCATGAGAAATAGAGAAAATATTCAATATTCTATTTATTATTTTTGCATGATTCATTTTACATTTCATATTTTTCTCCTTCTGAGTAAATGCAGTCATCTATCTAGAGTCAAATGATGATTCATCAAAACTATGCTGTACAGACATTTTAGTTATTGGGGGGGGGGAATCTAAGAATTAATTAAAAATTATACTTAGTTTTTGATTTTAGTAAGCATTTTGCTTTGAATCATCGAATTATTAAATCAATACTCTGATATCTTATCCTGCATACTTCACATTTGGTTTTTCAGTTTAGTTAATCAGCATGCATTTTGTTGTCCTACAAATTTTGTTGAATAGGATCAAATGCCCTTATGGGGGGGGGGATATATTGAAAGTTTAATTCTCCCTCTGCTATATGTTATTAAAACCCAATAGATTATTAAAAAGTGTACTGTGTGGAATACCATCAGTAATGATTGAAAGATCAGTACAAGTTATTTGAAAGTGATGTAAGCATTGAGAATTAAAAAACGGATATCCACAAGAATAAGGAAAACAGATAATTGCAGAGAGAATATATGAAATCCTGTTCTGTAAATATTGATGAGTTAATCTAATAGGACCCATTTGTATTGTTAAAACAGTTCTGCCTTTTTCAATTTCTTTAGAAAGGCCTAAGTTCTATAACCAATTAAATTGTTCATAATTTATTCTATGTTTTATGGTTCTATTGAGCTTGCCAGCTTCAGTGAAAAGCTGCCCTGATATTTTTTTAATTAACTTAACCTATTTTCATGCAATAAACATATTGAGGTAACCCATTTTACTACCTTTACAGTATTCTCATTTCCATTTATTTCTACATAGTATAGTATCCAGCAAATGAAAGTTTTAAATCTGGAAGTCTATAATTAAATTCATTAGACAATAAAACTTATAGTTGACTCAATGATTTTGTTGAATGTAGTGCAATTTAATCTTTATAATTTTAACATATTTGAATTGAAAGAATATCATTGTGCAAAAGTTATAACTTTTCATGAATCTAATCATTTAATTAGAATTTTGAAAAATTATTATTGTTTCCAATAAATTCTTTTAAAATAAGTTCTTTAATTTTTTTTATATATTGGGAACTTTTCTTTTAAATATTTGATCAATTTTAGTGCTTAATTTCCTGCTCTTTTAAATTTCAGGCAACAAATTTCACAAATCCTGTGTATGATTCTCTGTATCCAGTGGGCTCTACAACGAGCGAAGAAAAGAAAGGACTTTTACAGGGAGATAGTGTAAACGTTGAGTTCCGTGATGGCCGTGGGACTGGACTGTCTCGCGTGGGTCAAGGTTCCGTCAATGAAGGTGACCACCCGCTGGCATGAATAAGGGATTAAACTGTAAAATCTCACCTTCCATCCAATGTGTCCTTGAGGCTGCATTTCATTTGAAACTTCTTCCACACTCCTACCCTGATGAGTGGGACACTTTTATGTTTTTAGTACCTGCTTGTTGTTGAGATTTGTTTTATTTTATAGATTCTACTTTTTTCGTGGTTGTTGCCAAATTCTCGTTTGCTCAAGGCTGAAGGAAACCGGAAGCAATCTCTCTCCTCTCTACTGTGTTAAGTCTTGTCAGTTAAGTTTATGGATTATTTTTGTTAGTTTGTGTCGACATTATTGAAGCAGAGTTTATATGAGACATGGATTTGAGAGGAATATATTTTATTAATTGAGTTTTCTTAACTTTCGAACTTTTAACTTTATATTGAATATGTATAGCATGAATCTCTTTTTTAAATTTCATATGGTTCTTTCCCTTCTTTAGATCTAGCTCTTGTGATATATTTTAAAAATTCTCACTTGATCTTTTGTTAAAAGTTTTCATTTTCCTTTATAAGCATATACTGTTTTTAATGGGGGGTTTTGCGGTTGGATCAATTTCAAATGTATTGAATTAAGTTTCCATTTGATAAATCCTCCCTTATTTAAAAAATAGACTCTCTCCCTGTTAAAAATGTATCATATAGTGTTTTTTTCAGTGAGGGAAACTCATTTAATTTAATTAAACAAATGTGTGTTCTTGGAATAACTGATATGAAATCTTGAAGATTTCTTCTTGGTTTTAAAAAGTTTCTTGTGAACTTCATGTGTAGGAAATAAAATTGTTTTTATTCATAATATATTTTCCATTAATATGAAAAAGATTTCTGAGGACCGAATCCCAACTGTCTAAGTTAAAAGAAATGGACAGACACCACTGAGTGTTTCTAAACTGTGGATATACATAGTGTGAGATAGTACTGTTTTTAACTTTTAAAAAAAAACTTATGTTTCTGCCAAATATTTATTTGTTGCGGTTGTGAGCCATATTTTGTACAAAATAGGCAGCTTAATTCTTTTTATCGTTATTATTGCTTTCCTTATTATTTAATATGTTCCTCTTAATATTGCTAGTGACAATTAATCAGCTGTTTTTTATGTGTTTTGTTAAACTTATTTGCAGAAGGAAATGGTTTTAACTTGCAGCATTTCTCGAACTTTATCGCTTTTGTTGTTAATTCAAAACCAAGGTATATAACTTTCAATTTCTTGCAATTGTTTTTAATCTTGCAATATATTGCATGCCTAATACATTCATTGTGAGGTAAATTCAAAGAGTTGTATGCAGAAACAAACATTTTAAATAGCTATTTCTAAAATAATTAATGATGCCTTAATATATTTGCTGATATTAAAGCAAAATTAGAACTCTTCATTGATTATTAAAAAGGAAGTTTACAATCTTCTGGCTTTTGAGAACTAATTTAAATATTTTCGAAAAAAAACTTAAATAAATCAAGAGCCATCCTATTTTTAATCTTGCTAAGTCATTGAATTATTAGTGCATTCTCTTGCCATATAACTTTTTAAGATGTTAAATGATTTAGAGCAAAATAGTTACAGATTATCATATATTAAAGGAAACTATCAACTATCTCTCTTATTCTGCACGATTCTGGTGGTGATGTGGAAGTGGAGAGAGTTTGGGATGTAAAGTCAGGTGTCATCTGACCTTGGTTTAAAATGACGAGATCCATCCCCTAATGTTGCTTTAAAATGGGGCATTAATATAACCAAATTGGACTCTACTGTGCAATTAAAAATCATTAGAGTTTAAATAATTTCAAAGCAATGTTCATTTTCCTTATAATTGCCATTTTTCCTTAATAATGCAGCTTGAGAGAATATGAAGAATTTATATATCAATACACATTTGTGTATGTAACGTAATCTGTAAATGTATTGTATTGTTATTAAAAAAATAATTGTTGTTTTTTACTTGTCTGAGAGATGACACTCACCTTGAAATGTTTTTGCATCATTAAGTTTGAGAAATGCTGACAAAGCAGCTAAAAATTCAATGCCATTTAATGTATGTCATGTCGCAGTTTCTGTCGATGCACTTCAGTGATACTATTTTAAGAGTGAGTAATTTTATCACTGCATTTTGATAACCGAGCCAGAAACTGTACTGCGTGTTTGATGTCTAAGTGCCAAATTGTTCACAAATATATGCATTGTCAGCATCAGTAGGATCTGGTAGATTTGTAAGTGTTTGGAGGACCTATAAGAAAGAATTTAAGTAGTATTTTTTGATGTGAATATAAGAATGGAAACAATCTCATATATACAGTGTAAAACCTGTAAAATATTACTTTATATTCTAGATTTGAATTGTTTGTCATTTAGAACAAATTGATGATATTCTCATGTTTCTATGTGCCGCATGCAAAAAAAAAAAGCTTTTATTAGTTTTGGTTGTGATGAATAGATGTTTTTTAGAAAAATATTTTTTAGTAAAGAATCATTTTTTGTGTTTTAAAATGTTTTGAAAAAGTATCTAATGTTTACTTTTTAGGTTTGGATGTTTAATTCATCTTATATTTGTTATCTTTTTAATGTGTGATGTATTCTGTTACAACTAACAATGTAATTATGAGCATCTGTTTTGATTCCTATTGCTTGTTTTTAATGGATGGATGTGGTTTTTAACAATTTTAGATTATAAACTAAAATGTTATTTTCAAGAATGAATTTGTTTTACTGAAACTTTAGTTCTGAATGCATTTTGATCTGAACCATGGACTAGTCTTTTCAGGGTACTAAGGATGCTAAATCAAATGTGAGTGATTGAGATTGATTCTTTCTTTGGTAACTAAACAGAAAAAATTCCATGTCAATATGGTTTTTAAGATATGGCACGAAACATGTTCTCCTTGAGAGCTTATTTGATTTTATTGTTATTTTTTTATGTATCACAAATTTTGCCATGTGTTTTATTTTGCCTGCTTGTGTTTTATATGTTGAACTTGAAATTTCGGAAAAGGAAAATTAAAAATTAGCAATTGTGTAAATAATTACTGGTTCTAATTTTTTATGAGTAAAATTACTTAATTTTTTTCATTCTGTTTGTTTCTTGGTGCTTTATTTATATATATATTTGTACACATTAACAACATCTCATCTTATGATATATTTTTATTTTGTTGATTGTTTTAATTAACCTATTAAATTTTTCATATTTGCTTTTGAACATGAAAATTATTCTCTATGGACTCTATTTATGATTTGCTGTAATGTGTCCAATACTACAGTACTATTTATTTGTTTCGAATCAATTTTAATAGTCATTAAAAATCTAGAATTATTTGAAAATTAGTAAAAATTAAATTTAATGAGGCTTTAAAGCCTAATAAATTTTTACTATTCTGTAACATCTAATAAGTGCTTTGGAAGTTTTCCCATAAACCACATTGCCATTTTTTATTGTTATTTGTTTTTGCCTTGATTGATTAATGAAAAATTCTTTTTTTCCATTAATTATTATTAATATTTCCATTAATTATACATGTGTGTGGCCTCAAAAAGGTAAATTAAAATTTCCTTGATTACTGAATTGAACTTATGTATTTAAAACTATTGGAATTATACCGAATATATATATATAATGTCACCAAACGATTTTAAAAAATCAGAAGCCTTCAAAACAGATGAGAAATTTAGAATCTACTTAATTTTGCATGCAGCTTATCATATTGTGCAGTCCATATACATCAATAGTAGTTCTGTTTCACAAAGAATGTTTACTGATGATTGTGTTGTAAATGTATACCCATATGTGTTTGGTTGTATATAGATTATTTCTTTGTTATTATTTTTGTGACCTGCAGCTATTTCTAGTCTTCTACCTGATTAGTTGCTCTTCATTTTGGATGACTACCTGTTGATTACCATTATCGATGTAAATAATACTGTATGTTGAAAATAATTCTTTCACTAGCGATTCTTAACTAATGTACGCTTGATGTAAAAATTGCATAACAACTTCTTGTAAAGTCATGCTCTTTTTATATCCCAATTTTTATCTCCTACTTCCTGCCAAATTAAATTTGCAAATTTAATTAAATAAATTTTTGTAATACCATAATGCATTTCTGTCTTTATTAGGTTTTCCCCCCTTTTTAATTTCCAAATTTAGTTTTAATTTTCATGTTTTCAGAATAGTGGTATCTGTTATGGACACAGATTCTAATTTCGAGTTAAAATTTTTAAAAAGGAATAGAAGGTTTTGAGTGTTTTTTATATGAGAGTGAAAAGTATATATTTTTTTAATAAATATTCTGTATATTGGCTAGTAAAATAACAATTAAATCATGTGATATTCTAATATGTTAGTAAAAAATTTTTCTTGATAAAAGTTTTTAAAAATTAATTTTGTCTCTCGACTTTTATCCCTGATTAACTAACTTGTTGTGCAATAATAATAATTTAAAAAATCCATTTTGAAAATTTGTAACTTTCTTATTTTTGACAAAATAATTTCCATTTGACATGTTGGTATTTGTTCCCTTCTTTGTTAAATAAAACTCATCTGTCAAAAATGTTATTGAGATTTTTTGATGCATTGAACAAACTAAATTTCCCAGTGTATTCTCATGGAAATGATAATCATATCTTGAATTAAGAAATTGTTCTGTTAGATTTTTTTATAAAGGATATTTCAAAGGAATTGTTATTATATATGAATGTTTGTTATTTTAGTATGTAACATTTTGCAAATAAGATTTAATTTGGATCATTTATATTAAACATAATTTATGTTAATTAAAAATCATGAAATTTCATGAAAATGCAAATTTTTCCTAGAAGTATTATAGTACAGTATTAATTGCATGATGTTCACCTGCAAATAAATAAGTCTTCCTACACCTAAGCAATTATATTTAATACTTGTTTTAAAATATAACGCCAAAAACAAAAGAAAATTTCAAATTACTTGATATGAAAAATAGCTTAAATTTTCAATGAATGTTAAGAATCGCTAGTTTTTTGGGTTCAGTACATTTTTAGTACTGTGTACGTCATTGGGTACTTCCATTTTTAATACATCCTTTCCAAATACATTTTACTGTAAATGAATAACAAATGTTCTATCTCCTCTCCAATGCTCATGATTATTATGGTTGATATTTTCCTGTGCCATAGCTGTTCAATCGTTGATACAAGGTGTCTTCTTTTCACAAAAACTTACTGCAACCAGGTGTAATTTCTCTTCTTGGGTCACAGGGTAATTCATGCAGAAATAAAAAAAGATTTACTTTTTCCTGAGACTTGATTTGTATTCATATTTTGATTTAAAGTGTTGTATATTCTGTGTGTAGAAAAAAAATTGCATTAGTTGTGAACATTATGAAAAGCATTTGTCAGTGATATATAAAGATCTGTTCTGCCTGTCTTTGGTGTGTGCTCTTTTCTAGCCTATTCAGGCAAAAAAATTCGGTATTTCATTTGCGATCACTATGCCAAATCACTGTTTATAACTGTCTATTATACATTCAAACTATTTTCCATATTAATTTTATAAACTTGATATGGCATAGTACCATGCTTTAATAACTTTATAGTTGATTCAAATTGGACTTTGCCATGGAATATATATATATATAAAAGAATGTTTATTACTTTAAGTTTTTTAATCTGTCATCTAAAATGGTTAGTTATTGGGTTTTATTGTTGCAGAAATCAAATTTGGTGGAAGAACTGGGTCTCTGGGATAAAGCATATAATGGTATAGTAAAAATATTTATTATAATTTATTTTTTGATCATTCATTTATTTTTATTTATTTATTTTCGTTTGTAGGACGAGAGTAAAGGCAGGAAAAAAGGTTAAACTTATATTTTCTAAACTGATTGGAAAAGCATGAGTGACATTTTATGCATTTATCTTAAAATTTGTATTTTCATGAATAGTTCAAAATACCTCATAATGCGCATCTAAGTCTTTTTACATTTATTTATATGGTTGTTGATCTGAGGAAAAAGCACAAATGTAAAAACACTGCATGTATTTTTTACAAAATTATAATTTAAAATGCCTTACTGTAAAATGTCTTAAAAAGGAAGAAGAGTAAATTTTAAAAATCAAAACCTTTTGCATTTCCTCACAAGTATCTGCTATACCTGACAGAATATTGGATAAAAATTTGATGTCAGTATATAGAGTGAAATAATGAAAGAGATTTGAATTTCATTGCTGCAATAAAAATTTCTTTAATAATATTTCTGTTATGATATTAATATGTTAATATCAAGTAATTAAAAAAATATGGTGAAAATTATACATGAAAAAAAAAAACTGTTAAAATTCAGGGAAAAATTAACACAACTTATTGGTATAGTTGAAAAAAGAAATTTAATATTTCTAAAGTCATTCCTTTACAACATTTTTGTATGTTATTCCTTTATAGGAGCATAAAATTTTGTTTATTTTTTAATTACTTAAAATTCTAATAAAAGTTTCAAAATATATTTCTGAAATGTACATTTCCATTCAAAAAAGTATATTTAGTCAAATTTTACTGTTAATTAAGCAATCAATTTAAAATGTAGAGCTTCAACACTTGTAAATACACTTTCGCATTTATTAGCCATAAAAATGAATCATTTTCATAATAATTAAAGTGAAATGTTTAACACAAAAAATTAAGTTTACGATAAGGATTTTGTCTCCTACATGCTTATTCATGTTTTAGCTATATTAAAGGCTTACATGGAGATAAAACATCAAATCATAACCTATTATAACAAAAACTAATGTTGTAAATCTGTCGGGAATAAAGGTGTTTGCTCGGTGTGTTTCATGAGAAAAGAAGATATTTTTTTCCTAGAAATATAGACACTATTGGCGTTTCAAGAAATAGAAGGTATATATTTCTATTGTCTTCATGGAATTGAACGCATCGTTCGAAATCATCAAATATTCGATTTTTATGTAAAATTGGTACGCGTGCACACGTTCCTTTTTTTTTTAATCCCTATTACCACGAGATACTCTACAATACAATATAATATGGTAGGATATCAATCAAAGTTATTTTCAAGTTAAAGAACTATATTAAAAAGTTTTCCAGTTTAAACTTGAAGATCCAGAGAAGCACAGCCTGTTGTACGATATTATGTGGTATCAATCAACATTCTTCTATGTTATGCAATAGAGCGAATATTAATGAATGTCATGCAATATTTATATGCTGCAGGGATGACCCTATTAGCGCAAAATACCCGGTCTTTAGTAGTACACAAATATTCCATGACGTTGGTCAATATTCGCAATATTGTTTTATATCATAAAAGATTGTACAATATTGGGCAACAGACTGGGCTATCTGGAGTAGCATTATAACGTTATCTTTACACAATTTTCAGGTAACATATTAACGTTGAGGAGAAATCATTCAATGTCTTCAGTTAATAGCAAACAAGATGACAGATTAATTACTTTTTTTTTGTATCACATTCTCTTTTTAAGTCGTTCAAACAGTTTAGTCGCTATCAAAAAGTTGTATTCAAATAAAAACAATAATTCAAAAAAATGTTTTTTCGGGCTGGTGGGTCTAATGCCACTTGGTTATGCAAAGCGCCAATTTCGAATGAAGGCAGAAGTGCGCGCCTTTCGTTGTGAACGAGCACCGTTCAGGTGAAAGGACGACTTGGCTCGAACACACACGACACAACCCTTTTCAGGGGGTGGTCGAACTCGTTCATACACTCATTCACCCATCAGCAAGTCAGAATGTAGATCCAAATCAGAGACCGACTCGCCCCTGATTCAGTACCCCCAGAGTTATAGTTTGTTATGGGAACTTGGAGGACTTTGCAGTCACTACCTATTTAACGTGGTCCAACTGGCATTAGCCAACACGGCGGTCTTTGGCCGAGACGAGGACAGAAGTCGCTACCTTTCGGTTTCGAGACTGACGTTCTACCAACCAGGCTACCGCGGCCGCAATGTTTTCTTCCCCTGTAAATATAGTGTCTGGCACTTTCCTTCTTGTTCTCCTCTATGCTCTTCTCCCTCTCGTGAACGCATAGGTCAAAATGGTTATCCTCAAAAGTTAGAATTCTTATTATTCTCCTTCTAGTCACTTCACCATAATGTGAACACATTTACGGAATAATGTGATGTTTTCAAACCCTCAAAAGTCACAGAAATTCTAAAAAAACACACAGATTTATCGGTTCTCTCTGACCTTCTCTCCAGATCATGAGGGCATTGCCAGGAATGGTATGATCTCTTTAGATTCTTGAAAGTCATAGCAGTTCTTAAAAGCGAGAGCTCTTTTTCGTTTCTCTTCTTTTTTTCAACTGATAATAGTGAAAAGGGTGTTAAAGATTTCTAGATTAAAATTTAATTGTTGTTGCTTTTCTAAATACAGCAATAATTTACGTGATAGTGAAGATTGTTCCTTGGTTAAATAACTTTATGACGCAGGTTGTCTTTTCTGGGGTTTATTTGACAACATAACAATTAAATGCACACTGATACTCCATAGTACAGTGGGTCTAGAAAACTGCTCCGTGGTTTATTTCGGAAGAGAGAGAGCCAAGTTCACACTCACCACCGTCCGAGGGTCAAGTTCGCTTCTTCTGAAAAAAAATATATAAGCAAGCAGCAAGAGTGAGACCGCGTGATATTTATAAGACTGGCAGCTAGCTCTGTCCAGAAAGATCCCGTGGTTCACTGAATTCTTAACAGGTGTGATTCTTCAAATCACAAGAGTTCGCCTAGTGGCACACAAATATTGTATGACATTGGTCAATATTCGCAATACTGTTTAATATCGCAAAATATTGTGCAATATAGTGCAACAGGCTATGCTACCTGTGCCATGGCAGTTTTCAAAAGCCAGAGTACTTCTACCCCTACTTGGAGTTACATTTTTTGTGCTTCATAATGTAATCCAGGAAGCTGATTGTGCTTATCTGTCGCCTTTCTTTTCATTCTGTGAATCTAAAACATGAATTTAATCTATAATTATGGCCTCAAAATCCTCACTAATTATATTCATGCTAGTCTTTGCCTTTTTGAAGCAGTATCTTCATAAATACGCGAATATGGATTAAGAAAGTCATCCTATCAATAAATTCGAGCCACACAATTTTAAAAACAAAAACATAGGACAAATTTCAATCATTCAGCTTTTTGCACTTTTGAGTAAACACATTCGGATGCATATGACAAATAAACTTATCCGAAGGAATTTATCCGGAATTTAAAATTTCGACAGCCACAACTATTGTTCTGGTCACGCAAATTGAATTATATTTGAAAGCTCATAATTCTTGGATCATAAGTCATCAAAATATCGTATGTTTTCTCAGCTGTCCTCTATTTTTTAGAGATATCGTAAGATAAAACACCAGCCACAATTACTTGACTGATTTTATAAGTTTAAAGGCTTTATCACACGGTGAAATTTCGTCAGCACTTTTCCGTTTCTACTCTCAAAAACTGGTCAAGCAAGTTTCATAATCGACATCTTTTTCTAACCAGCAAGAAAACGCCGTCGGAAATATTGTCCGCAAACGAAATTTAACCAATCATGTGAAACTTTGAAGTGACGTCACTTTCGTTGTCAATTGGTGACGGAAAGTGCCGACTATATTTTGCCGTGTGATAAGGCCTTTATTCATGAGCTGCTAACCAGTCAGAATGCTCTACTTTTATTATTTGATTTACTTTTATTTTAAATAATAAGATATAATTAATGAAAACTGGTTCACATTTTTAAATCAATACTATTGTTGTAGTATATTAACAATCAGTTACCGTAGGTGGCTCGTTAAATATAAAAATTATTAATAATCCTGACGTATTTCAATAGCACGAATATTAAAGAGAAATTCTTTTTAAAAAACTAAAACAAAATAATTTTGAATTAAAAATGCAACTGACAAATGATTTCTCCCCTCGTTCAATGATGCTAATCCATTCAACAATACAAAAATGATTTTTATCCTATATTATACGTAATTTTATCATATATATATTCTAAATAATCAACAAAATCCAGTACAATTACAACTATTGGTCTGATTCCTACACTGTAGATACTCTATGGCAAAAAATAGAGATAGAATTCCTCAACTCCTATATCAGTTTTGAATATTTTTTTTTCGTATGAAATCTTTTGATCTCTAGATATCAATCAATGATTGTCCATCTTCCACCACCCGTCATTTCGAGAGAAGTTTCCCTCACCCCACTCAATAAATGGTCTCTAGATATTTTTATTATATTAACATCGTAACCTGTACTTAATTTTTATTTCTTATAAAATCTCAATGATCTCTCAATCCCTAGTAGAATACATATATACTGTACAATATTTTAACAACATTCTCAATATTCTATAACATTGTTGAATATTAAATTATAATATATAGTATTGCATAATACTGTATAATATTGTGCAACAGGAGGTGCTAAAATGGATACTTTATAGATGCTATGTATCTCTTTTTTTCTAGAGAAATCTCAGAAATACAATTTTAATCATACATTTTTGCAAGGGAATAAAGCTCCACAATGTCCCCTCGGCCCCAACAACGTTTCTACAGTTTTAAAATTCATGATTCTTGATAAGTCTTTATCTAGAATAAGGGTCTATCATCCAGTTCACCTATCCGTCTCGAACAAACTTTTTAAGATAAATCTCAAAAATGCTTCTTCACTTTCTATTCTGTAGGCCGCGGTGGCCTGGTGGTAAGGTCTTGGATTCGCAACCGGAGCGTTGCAGGTTCGAGGCATCATTCTACCGAAGAACCGCCGTGTAAGCGGATCTGATGCACGTTAAATCCGACGGGACCAAACGTCATCCCTCAGGTTCGGTGTGAAAGTTTGGAGAGGGGGTGTGCCAGCTCAGGTGTCGTCATCATCATCGTCATCTGACAGCATCAAAATGACAATGTCCATACTAAAATAGCCCTAGTGTTACTTATAACCGGAAAGTTTATATAACTTAACTAAACAACTTTAAACTTTCTATTCTGTATGGAATGAAAACCTTGACGGTCTCTCCAGCAACAGCTATTGCATCTGCTTTAAAAACTTTCATTTCATACGAATGCTGAGGACTTCTAGTTGCATCATTAGTGGTCTCTGTCCTCAACTACATCCCGTTTTTGAGAGAATTCACAAAAATTTTTGCAGTGCCTTCTCTTAGGAGAAAAGCATTGGCATGCTAATTTCACTAGTTTTTTTTTCATATGATAGCTTATAATCCCTAGAGGCATTATCAATTTTCGCCTGTCTCCTACCATCCTCCAGTTTCGAGAAATCAAATGGAATGATCATGTAAACATAGTCAACCAGACAGAATATTTTATGTTTATTGTGCAAGTATGATTAGCAATTTCTTTTGTAATGATAAACTTAAATCATTAAATTTGATTGGCTAAATAAGTACTATTACTGTAGCGGGCGAATAGTTGGTTATCAAAGGTGGCTAGTACACAACTAATATTTAAAAAAATCATGCTTTTTCTTGCTCCATTCTTTGATTCTTTTGCGGACCTGGGAACGTTTGTACTTTCAAAAAAATTTTTTTTAATTTTAAGAGTAATACAGTAAAGAAGTATAATTTCTAGAGTTTTGAAAAGTCGCAAATTTATAAATTACCCTTTAACAATAAATCTAACAAGAACTTATTTGATAGAGAAATAGTTTTTTCCTTTTACCCGAAACATGTTTTCTTCAAATTCCGGCACTATAGAATGCGTTCGATATAAATTTTATGCAAAGTACTTGCAAACATCATTCATCTGTTGAACATATTTATATTTTCTCTGCTCGATAGTATTAATCTTTAGAGGTTATTTATCATGTAAAATATCAAACATTTTTTTAGATTTTCAAATTACATGACATTCATTGTTCGTTTAATCTTATTATTAACCCATATAAATGAAAATAAGCCCATCGTAATTACCTACATTCCTTTATTATGCTAATTTTGGGGTCATTTTTATTCAGAATTATCTGAGCTTATCGATTTATAGTAATGAACTTGAAAACTATGACATCACAACTCAAATTCGATTCATAACTAAAAATTAATATTTTTTAACTGTTTTATAATTAAATTATTCGCTCTGTGCATCTTACATTTCCTACCAAATATTAAATTTACTTGCGAAAAAATCCCCTTTATTTAGAGTTGATTTTTTCGGCAACTTTCGCTGTTGAGAAAGTCCTAAGTTTCCTTTCAGTTTTATCGATTCTCACTGTAGCAATAGAATTTTAAAAATTGCTTTTCATAAACTTAGCATTAACTTACAAATCAGATCAAAGTTCTACTTTAGAAACGTCAGAAAATACAACAGAACTGTTCCCTATTAGCACAAAAATACTGTGTAATATTGTATGACATCCACTGTGTAATATTGTGTGAAATTGATCAATATTCGCAATATTGTATAATATTGGGAATTATTGATTAATGTTATATAATATCGCATATTACTATACAATATTGTGCAACAAGCTGTGCTACCTGTGTTAAGAATTACAGTTTTCCATCATAGTCTTTATTGTTGGAGCATGATCAATAATTCTCATAGCTTTAAGGCCTTATCTCAAGGCAAAATATCTTCGGCACTTTCCGTCAGCAAACGACAAGGAAAGTGACGTCACTTCAAACTTTCACATGATTGGTTGAATTTCGTTTGCGGTCAATATTTCGACACCATTTT
This sequence comes from Argiope trifasciata, assembly GCA_026543055.1. Taxonomy (NCBI): domain Eukaryota; kingdom Metazoa; phylum Arthropoda; class Arachnida; order Araneae; family Araneidae; genus Argiope; species Argiope trifasciata. The sequence goes on along the minus strand of JAPMOQ010004482.1, from coordinate 1,022,737 downwards.
CGAACTGGTTCGAAAGAGTTGCCAATTATGAAACTTGCTCAACTGGTTTTCGAGGGTAGAAACGGAAAAATGCTGGCGAAATTTCACCGTGTGATAAGGCCTTTAGCCTCATTTACAGCTGAATAGTCAGCTAGGAACAATAAAATTTCTCAGATATGAAAAAAAAAAGTCCTGTCTTCACCTTGAGTCACTTTATTCCGATCCTAATTTATAATGTTATTTTGTTCCACAGAGTCCTTGATTCTGTATAAATAATAATTCAATGCTGCTGAAAAAACAGATAGTTCAAATATAGAAACATTTGTCTCGTTTCGAAACTTAGATCAAATTTTAAGACAATGTTCGCTTCATGTACGGCAACATACCATCGACTTGTAACTTAATTTCTGTACTTGAGCCAGAAAACAATAAATTGCATTCCATACAACCATCTATTTTTGGTTTTAAGGCGGACTGTCTCAGCCGCAAGATGGTCAACATCATAACTCTTGAGCCATGAAACCTCAAACAAATCAAATCTCAGCCGTAGATTGAGTGTCAACAAGATTTTGCATAGATCATATTTTATTCACGCACGCACTTACTTTATTCGGACATATCTCCAATTAGTTTAAGATGTAGTACCCTAATTTATGTTTGGAATAAAGTCCTAAATACAATTTTCTAAGAATAAAATATTTCGTAAGAGTTTATTAAAGTGTTAACCCATTTATGCCTAAGGTTAAAAAATTGGAATTTTTGCATGAAATTTCTATATGTTAGGTAAAGAAATGTAATAAAAATAACTTTTATGTGAGATGTGTTCGGAAAATGGAACAGTAGGCATAAATGGGTTAAAGAAACCATGCAACCCTTACCATGTTAATGTATTTTTATTTGACATCAATTTCATGTACAATATGTCATTTCTATTTTCACTTTGTTCTTTTAACTTTGTATCTCCTTACTGTTTGAAATATTTTTTTTTTTTTTGTATTTTAAACTAACACGAGTTGGACACAGCTTGGCCAATATTGGCCACTTGCGCCAGAAAATAAATCGATCAATCAATCAATCCAATGAATAACATGAATGCCATTTTGCTGCTTCGGTTCTATTAATGCTATTTCTTGATTCATGAATCGATCTTCAATGTATTGCATTCAAGTGGTAAACCCTTCGAATAATAAACAGTTGTATGTTTCTTGAAAAATATTTTCGAGAAATATGTCATTGCAGTTGCATACCATTCTGTTATTGTAATTGGATACAATGCTACTATTGTAATTGTTATTTACAACAGTTTTTTTTAGATCAAAGGGAATACTCACACCAAAGCATTCTCGCATGCCCTTTAATAAAGGTTATAACCCAGAGTACATTTTGCATGACATGGGCGAATAATAGTTGCGAAATATTTACCGTCGGTTTGAATTCTGGCATGCTGTTACTGGACACTGAAACTAAAATTTTACACATAGTTATATATATATATATATATATATATATATATATATATAATTCCATACCATATTTAATATATTTAAGTCAGTCACAGAGTGCTTGAACTGTTTTGTGTATTTATTTCTGAAATAAATGACTAATAAAGAGCCAACCCTTGGTTCAATCCATTTCAAAATTAGAAAGGTGTCCACACTATAGATGCTGAATATGAATACAGTAGATTTTGCAGTCATCATATTTACTTATACACTAATAGCCAGACTATAGTTCTCTGAAGGAATTTTGCTCACATTTGTTAGAGGCCAACAAATTTGATATAAAAACCTTATACCAATTTTCATCCATCTAGCTCAAAGCTTTTTGAATAATCTTTGTTATACCCTAGTAGCACACATATATTGTACAATATTTTATGATATTAAACAATATTCGTAATGTTGTGCAATTTTGTATGATATTAAACAATATTCGTAATATTGTACAATATTGCATGATATTAAACAATATTCGTAATATTGTACAATAATGTTAAATATTAAATTGTATAATATAATATTGTATAGCACTGTGAAACAGGATGTGCTACCTGGGTAGACAGACAAACATGTTCCGAAACATGTTTTTTGATTTCAGAGAGGTCGAATTCATTACAATATTTTCCCTGTACCACGTATATAGGAAAAAGTAAAAACTTTTCATGTAGAAAGCAGTGACTCAGTGTCATTAACTAAGTGTTGTGCGCAATACTGAGCTGTAACTGAAATGGAGTAATTCTCATTGTGTGTGTGTTTTCGTCAATATTCCGACTGAAAGATTCGATTAATGGACATTTTATATGTAATTAAATAATGTTATCTTGTTGTTTAAATTCTCTATATAAAAAGGGAAAAAAATTGAAAAAGATGGCAGGAAGTGCGCAAGATATTGTGCGATATCCCGTCGATGTTGTTTATGCCTGACAATATAATTCAGTGTTGTGAGTCTTTCATTCTGAAAGGAGTCGTTATATAATCCCTGAAGGAAACATTAGTGGCTGAAAAAATTTGATGATGAATTCTTAACATATGAATTCTTAACATGACATTCTTAATTTCTCAGAAATAACAAACAACTAATGGAAATTCTATCATGAAACCTTCTTCTAGATTATAACATAATTTTGAGAAAAAAAATCCTCAAAAATATTTACTTCATTAACCGCTGTGCCTACATAGCAAGTTATTACTTCTTAAACTAGTAAACAAATACTACATCATTCTAAAAATATTTGATTTGATACAAATATTACAAACTAGAATCCTTTAGTTGATTTGCGAAGATATACAGTTGCTAACATTTTTAATTAAATATTACTTTCAATTATATTTTAAAGATTTTCTCAACAAAATGTTTTTGAAGTTTCAAAATATTTTGTTGAGAAGGCATTTTTGTTATTCTAAGTTAATTCTAAATTAATTATTAAAATTTTAATTATTGCATTATTTTAGAAGTCACATACCGTTCTCTTCATTGTTCTATTTCATTCCTAAATTTTCTATCATTATCTTTATAAATCAAATTTTATCTCTTCAAAAAACTGAAGTAATTAAACATAGGCGTTTTCTATCATCAATACTTCAAACTAAAGCCTATAAAGTATGGAAAAATAAGTTGTATCGTAATATCTTGATAATTTGAAAAAAAAGCAGGTTGAAATACTATCAGTAATAATGAAAATGATTAGAATTTCATTCCAACAATGAAATCTGTAGTAAGATACACTTAAAATATCTTTTAATCAATTAAAAGTAACAAAATAAATATTGTAAAAAATTGTTATATCGCTAAAAAGATTTTTTTTTTTTTTTTGGATTTTAAGACAATGTAAAAATTATTTTGTATTAAAATATTTTCGAAAGTATTTGCGAAAAAACGTCATATTTTGTTTAGTTTTTAATTAAGATTTTGATTAAAGTCTTTAAGAAATCGTCCGGAGTTGCCCATTCCCACCTTTTAAAATATATGTGAATCAAGTTCAATAGTTCTAAGTTCAAACGATTATGTTTTAATTTTTTCCTTTATTATTAATAAAGACAGAGATAATTATGAGCACCTCAAGTATTCTTTGGAATTCTTGTTAGTCAGACATCAGATTATCTATTATTATCATTCTAGAAATCGAAAAGTTTTTATTGACTTTATCCTATCTTTCATAGAAATCCAAAAGTTTAACTGTCCATTAGTATTGTTGTTATATCTTTATGACTTCGTGCAGCCTTTCAGAAAATCGAATAACACTGTTGAGAAATCGTACAATATATTTGTCAATTAAGGATAGATTAGCTTTGGAAATTTGACTTTTCATAAGTATACAAATGAAATAAAACTCATTCATGTACGAATTGTTATATATGTATACTGCCTAATCAAGGCCGTCTTAAAAATGGCTTTAGGCTAAAATAATTAGGAAGCTCGTTAGAACTATTGTTACTAATTCGAATGTTTATAAGCCAATAATATTAAGAACTGTAATCAAAAATTAATGTCATATATTATATGTAACTCAATAATGTTCAACATGTGAACGGCTTTTTTTGGATAGAAAATAACCGCACCATACTTAAAAATTTAAATGTAGAAAATCATATTTTTGAATATAATGATCTATTTTGTGATTGAAATGAAATTTAATATAATGATGCGCATTAGTGTGTACTATTCACGGTATTATTGATATAATATCTTCACCATATTGAAGACATTCAAAATATCAGGCAATATTTCATAAGAATAGGTTAGATTTGTAGCCTAATTAACTTGCATTGATTAAAATAGTACTATACACAGTCATGCAATGGCAATGGCTGCAATTCATTTTTGTGTGTGTGTCAATTTTTCGAGTAGATGATGCATTGATATTGATCGCACCATCGAAATTACACTGTTCCGTTTCTTTGATTTTCAACAGGTTTCAATTCTACTGTTATATATTCATTTTTTTTAATGAAGTTTAATTTAAAAAAAATATTCAGCAGGAAAAATAATGCTTCATTCAGACTGACAGTAAGAATTGTCCTTTCCTTTCTTTTTCTTCTTCTTCTTCATTTTTTTAAAAATCGGAACTTCATTTTTAACATTGCTCCCATAGAAAGTCTTTATTGACTTATGAGAGGAAGAAAACTTTTTATCTATGGTTACTAACTTTTCGCTGAAATTTCAATATATATTAAGTGTTCATCAAATGAAAATTTAAAACAAATAATGACAACTTTAACTTCTAAAATCATTCGTAATAATAATAAAAAAAAATCTTAAAAAAAAAAAACTATTGTTTGTCGATAATGTTACATTTCGAATTTCAATTTAGTGATTGGCATTCGGCAACACTGATGAAACGCCATTTTCTGCATAATGTGCTGTTACTCGCTGTTCGTACAAATGCCGGAAGAATCATAATTGTTAACGAATTCAATTGAATTTATTGGGGAAATTGAATTTCCCCAGAATGGCAGGTAATAATAATGGGACTCTTTAAATATATATATTAATGCATTATATTGTTTTTTGAGTAGGTGATGGCTCGTTATATGAAGTACTTTGATATGTCAATACAAATTCTTCGATTTGAAATTTTATACTTTCAAATTTTATTTTTCTGAAAATTACTTGATAAATTAGTAAATCGTCTCTGTTCCTTATTTCAGGAAATGGAGACATTCAGTGGTGTTTTTCGCAAGTTAAAGGAACTCTTGATGATGAGATAACAGAGGGTAAGTTGCTATCTTTTCTACCGCTTTACATGTATTATTCAATAAATTCCTTGCGATTTTAGTTGACAATAGTGCACCGTATAAAATCGTTCAGATTTTTATTCTTTTACGTGGAATAGTGAGATCAGTGTTGAAATTTATCGTTGATACTCGTTTTGTGTATTCAAAAATTCTTTTAATTTGATTGATAGAGCATGGTTTGTTCTTTGTTAATGAATGCACTTTATCCGATTTTTTTTATGTTCTTTAATGATAGTTAAAGAATATCAGAATTTTACTCTGTTGCCCAGATTCTTAACTAAAAGAAGTTAGATGCATGTTAATAAATTATTTGGATCCTTGTTAATTTTTAATTATCTTGGTTATTAAAAGTAATCTGAAATTCAGTACCACCTTGCTATTTTGTTAAAATCAGTTTTGAATTTGACTTGAACATTATAAATACGTTAATATAGTAAAAGTAATATAAAGTAAGAGTAATTTTGCTTGAAATCTAAAGAATTCCTCATGATTATTCCTCATTATTTCCTTTTTTGTCTTTAATCAGCAAGTAATAAGTTTCTGCATTAATGCTAATATATACTGAGACATATAACTAATTTGATTATCAGATTTTAAATATATATTTGTTAAAAGGATAAATATTGCATTATTCACTACTAAGATTTATTTGTTTGAAGAAAGTATAGACTTTAGTTCAATGTAGTATTATTTACATTAAATTAATGTTTAAATACATGTTGAGATTAACTTTATACTATTACTGTAATTTTTTAAATTCTGAATATCAGATAATGATGGAAGTCAAATTAATTTGATCAATAAATAGAAATAAGTGATTGCAAAATGCTGAAATAATTTGATAAATATATTATTTTTTAAATTTCTCATTTAGTACCAATTTCTTTAGTTGTCAAGTACATAAAATTTTACATATGAATTTAATGCTAATAATTATGCAAATTTTTTGTTTAACATTTTTTAAAATTAAAAAAAAAATGAAATTTTGATATTTTATTAATTGATTTTCTTATTAAATTACGTATTATTTATTATTATTTACCTATTAAAAAATTACTCGGGTGGTATTAAATTAAGCTAGTTAAAATCCTGCTGATTTCTGTGATTCAAATTCTAATAATTTTAAATTTATTGCATCATATTTTTTTTTTCTCATGTTGAATTAAGTTAATATTTGAATTGAATTTTGGTTGTTGGTCGTGTATAACAACCGATTAAGTTTTATTTGTTACTAGCCGCCTTTGGCGACCAGCTGGTTCGCCATGAGTAAAGCGTTCTAAAATTTTCAATTAAATCACATATTCATTAGCCTTGAAGTAATTCCGGGCATTGATTGACCTGAAATTAGTATTTTCTTTAAGATGATGGATGGAAAGTTCTAAAAGTACACCTTTTCCTAGTAATATTCTTTAATTTTATAAATCCGTCAGTTTTAACCATCGGTTATGCTTCCAAAATATTAAAAAAAAATTTGACGATGTTGCCAAAATATTAAATATGTTTTTTTAAAGAAAGCGAGAAAGGGGAAAAAAGTATTAAATTAATGATACAGATATTGCAAACGATAACATAAATATGCCATTAAGTCGGGATTTCAATGCATATCCTGTCAAAATTCAATCAAGTTTACCGTAAATGAAGAATTATTGAGTTAATGGTATACATATTGCAAACGATTGTAGAAACCTTTGCTTTGCATTTATTTTTCAAAGAAAATATCACATTTTATATTTCTTTTATTTTATCCAGTCACGTGCTGAAAGTTGCATTTCTGTAGATTTATTTTGCGATGATATTTTTTTTATTTGAACTTCCGGCATTCTTTTATTTTATCCAGTCACGTGATAAAAACATGGTTAAAATATTTCTTTAAAAATTCATTAAAAATAGAAGTTTACATTATAAATTAAAAAAACTGATACCATTAGAAAGCTAATTTTTTTATCTTTAAATTGATATAAAAATCATGTTTGTGCAATAAAATTTTCGGAAGTTATAGCGGAAAAACGTCAAAATTTCGCTTAAATTTTAATTAATTCAAATTCTAATTAAAAATTCGAAAAAAGGGCTCCTAGGTGCACATTCCGGACCTCCAAGGTATACATGTACCAAATTTGGTAGCTGTAGGTCCAACGGTCTGGCCTGTAGAGCGCCAACACACACACACATTGAGCTTTATTATAAGTATAGATAAATAAGAATGTCGAAGAAGTAGGTGGTGCTGTATGCATCTATTCTCGTGTATATATTCCATACTTTCTAGTTCAGTGCTTACTGTACATACTTCATGCAATAAGCATGTATATTTGAAATCTTTGGAGTTTTCAAGTTATTGAAAGCATGATGTGCATTCTAGCTGCATGTGGTGAGTCTCTTATGATTGTAGAGTTATATTCATTTTCTATTTTAATCTAGTTGAATAAATCTTAAGTAGAGAATCTATTTAGTCTAATTGGTAAATTTAAAATGACTGTTATCAATTTTTTTTCACTTATATAAATTTATTGCTTAAGTTCAATTTATTAATAGGCTGGGCATGCATTGATAAAAAAAGTTATTGTTTAAGTTAAATTTTATTATGAGGCTAGTTATGATATTACATAATATTATTTTCATGATGCATTCGTTAACTTATTGAAATTTATTGGATTAAATATTGTTTCTTTACTTATATCTGGAAAAGTGTAATTTACTTAAATCATAATAATGAAGAAATATAAACTATAATTTTATTTTTAAAAGTAATAATTTGTTTTAAATGAGAAGGAAAGTTGAACTAATTAAATATGTTAGACATATGCACTTTAACATGGGTTGTAACAGTATAAACTAGGTGTTGTCAATTATCAAATTAAGCAATATAAATGTAATATTTATCAGATTTATCTACCTACAACTTAACTATAATGAATGTATATATGCTGAAGGTCATGGATGTCTAAATTATAAGATATTAAGTATTCAAGATAAGTACTAATGATAGAATTGCATATACCGGTATATCTGAGGTATCTTTTATTTATAGCTGACATTATATCGTGTGTTGAATTCAATCACGATGGAAACCTGTTGGCCACAGGAGATAAAGGTGGACGGGTTGTTATTTTTCAAAGAGACCCATTGGTAAGTTTTATGTGACAATTGTCGTTTCACTGATTTCCTGATATGTTTGAGTATTGAAATGTTGTTGATAGCAGTAGAATATTCTAATATTTCCTTAAATTTATCAACTAACCTGTTACGAAATTTTATATCCTTTAAGTTTGATAAGTCAGCTGATAATGAGTTTTAACTGTAGTAAAATCTAGATTTTAAAGTAAAAAATAATTACAATTTAGAAATTGTATCTTAAAAACTATTAAATTTATCTACACATGTTTACTTTTAATTTTGACTTTTTACACAATTTTCTTTTTTTTCAGTCAAAACTGTCTGTTCCAAAGCGAGGTGAATACAATGTGTATAGTACTTTTCAAAGTCATGAACCTGAATTCGATTATCTTAAAAGTTTAGAAATTGAAGAAAAAATTAATAAAATTAGGTGGCTTAAACGAAAAAACCCTGCTCATTTTCTACTTTCTACAAATGGTAAGTAAATCATTGATTGCAATTATTATATGCGGATGCATATATATTTAAAAAATTATATTTAAAATATTTTATTATATATATAATTTAAAATATGCTTAGAAAATAAGTTGATTAAGAAAAGATTTTCTGTATTTTAAACTTTTCATTTTACTGTAGTTCCTTGTGGTTTATAACCTGAAGCTTAAAACATGAAGGAGGGAGAAAAAATGTTTGATTAACAAATCTATTTTTGCTTTGTAAAAAGCAGCTATGTTAAATGTTCAATTATTTCTTAAGAATACTAATGTGCACACAGAACTGTTAGAATTTTATAAGGTTTTATTTGATAAGGAAAACTAGGACACTATACCAATGATCTAATTTATTTAAACTATTATTTGCCTATAATTTCCTTAATTATTCCGAATTCTAAAACCTTATGGTTTTTTTTAATGTCTTAAGATTGTAGTTTGAAAATCTTTATCAATATTTTAAGCTAAAAACAGATTTTGTGAATGATGTTCATAATGTTCTGATGCTTCTTTTCAGATAAGACCATCAAATTGTGGAAAGTATCCGAGCGAGACAAGCGAATCGATGGCTATAATTTAAAGGATGATGCAGGTCATTTAAAAGACCCTATGTCAGTAACTAGCCTGCGTGTTCCTACCGTGCGACCTATGGAGCTGATGGTGGAAGCCAGTCCAAGGCGTATTTTTGCCAATGCCCACACTTACCACATTAATTCAATCTCTGTGAACAGTGACCAGGAGACTTATCTGTCCGCAGATGATTTACGCATCAATCTCTGGCATCTAGAAATTACGGACCAAAGTTTTAGTATCCTTTTTCTTAGAAACCATTTAGAAAGGATAAGCTTATTATCAATATAATTATTTTCCTTCATTTATTAGCCAGTAAATAAGGTATAGAATTTTATGATTTGTAAAATTGAAAGAAAAGATTTAAATATTTCAAAATTATTGTTAGGGGAATAATTGATTAATTCAATGAAGCTGTTAGAAAGAGAAAAGGCAGATTAATCTTATTATAGCAAACTCTCAAATGATCTGTTAAGTATTGCTTATATTGGCATTCAATAAAAATATTCTAATGTCAATTTATGAATAAATTTTAAGGTGAAACTATTGTTTTTTTACTAAAATCAATTGAAGTGATCTGAGTCTTCTGTTTTCATGCAAAATGAAAAATTATATAAGAATTCATAAGAAAAGTTTTTGAATAATTGGAACTATTATCAGATCTGATAGTTGTCTGATTTAAATATTATAAATCATGATTTTATTTTTTTTTGAAGAAGGAAAATAATGGAATGAAATGTTTGTTCTTAATTTTGTGTAATTTTTAAAACTAATTACCAAATCAGAATTGTTTGGCAAAATTAGAGCATCCTTTAGATTTGCCATATATTTGTAATTAGGGATGCTTAGAAAAGGTCACATCTAATCTATATTTAAAAAAATGAATGTTTGTCTGTATGTCTCTTATGTCTTCCTGAACTGTTCATCCGATTACGATGAAATGAGGTCAGCTTATTGTTGACACCTGCGTGATGGTTACAAGGATAGTGAAATTATCTAAAATTTAAAAATAAATTTCGAATCTCAAACGCTTTTATTAACCAAGAATTAATCTCCAAATAACAAGCAGATGAGACAATTGATTCTGTAGGGAATGCTGAATCCAAGCTAAAGGCTCATATTTTGTAGCTACAGTACGCAAATGTCATACAAGTCATTCTCAGAAGTAACAATTTTATTACAGATTATGTGAGTAAGTTTCAGGGAGACCAATCCTGGTGGGGGGGGTTAAATTTTAAGAAATTTTTGTGTTTTTTGCAGTAACTACAAAAAATATTATAGTACAAATAACTTTACACAATCATAATTTTCAAAAATTATCTTTTCAACTGTATAATCAATTTTGAAAAAAACTATTTTAATCACATTTTCTAAAATTAAATTAAGAACGAATATTAAACGAATCACAAGATACAATAAATAGTTTCTTTCATTACCATTCTGTAAGAACACCAAAATTTTCAATTCTAAAAGAATACAAAAGTCTAATAAACAACAATGCATATTTGTTTGTTCCTATTTTATATACTGTTGTGCCGTTCATCCTATTTTGATAAAATATTGCCAAATGATTGACTGCACTTAATTTTTTTTGTCGGCAGCGCTAGGTACCTGCTCGTGTTATAATAGTTGTCTAATTTTCTTCCTAAACATCTTAAATTATGTACACATTTTGTAATAAGTGGAAATTTTTTTCTATTTTAAATTTTTAAGCATTTTTTAAAATATTAAATTACCAATATAGTCTGATTTAAGAAAAGTTTAAATTTTGGATTCTTTCTCTTAATCAACTTCCCCAGACATTGTTGATATTAAGCCTACCAATATGGAGGAGCTGACTGAAGTGATTACTGCTGCAGAGTTCCACCCTTCACAATGTAATGTGTTTGTGTACAGTAGTAGTAAAGGTACCATTCGTCTATGTGATATGCGAGCAGCTGCCCTCTGTGATCAGCATGCCAAACGTGAGTTATTGCAGCTCTTTCTGTTGTTTTTGTCCTGCCAGTATTTCTGAATGGGAAAGATATGTTAGAATCATTAAAAAGGTTAAGTTTATAATGCTTTTACATTAAATAAATGAAGAGGATATTGGACAGTGTATCTGATAGTATGAATTCCTGGTATTGTTCCTTTTTCTAAATCTCTTGCTTAATAATGTACTGAGTGTAATTTGATTGTTTTGAGCATCTTTAATTCAATTTGTTGTTAGTTTGAATTCTTCTTTGTGTCTTTAAATTATGATGAAACTCAATGGTCTCATTCAAAGTTCAATATGTTGTTTATTGAAATTTCTCCATGATAATAATTAAATTTACTTTCAAAATTAATTTTCAATTGAATTAACAATTTATATATAATTGTTTATTAAATCTGCTTAATATTAGAAATGAATTTCATTTACTATTTTAGCCTGCTGTACTTATTTTTTATATTGTTTTCCTAATTCAAATTACTTTAAAAACAGAATTTTTGTTGCAAACCTTGCAGATTTGAATGGACTAAATTTTGAAGTGTAGGAAAAGAACTGTAAAAATAAAATATAAAATCACCTTAGCAAATATCAATCGTCTCTCTCTTTATAAAACACTAACGTACTAACAGAGATAGTTCTTATTGCTTATTGTCAGATGACAACAAATAAAACCACCCTATAAATTTCAGACTGCTTCATTGAACATTTTTACAGTTATATTGGTTTCACTGATTAACATAAGTAATTAGCTTAGCTGTAAAGTATTATTACAAATGTTCTGGAGATGGTTCTCTGTATCGCTGAAAATTACATTTCAGATAGACTCATTTTTCAGTTATATTAATTAACAAACTGAAATTAAAAAAAAAAAAAGAAAAAGAAATGCATGCCATGTTAATCATTTTAAAGCAGAATCTAATCTTGGCGAACAAACTGATCACCATAAGTGGCTAGTTAGTTCTCCGATGGCAAATGACAGCTGTTCTATATCAACATTTATCTTTTGCTCTTAAACATTCATATAGGAAAAATTATGCAGTTGTTTTGAAAATATATATAAATTGTGTTTGTACAGGGATATTTTTGCAATATAATCTTTACAAACATTAACATCTATATTTTTTCTTTAAGAGTTTTTATTCAAGTTTAATTGTTATTTAAAAGAAGTGTTGAATCATTTTGTGTTCGTATAATACAAAATATTATTTTACTTCATTCCTGTTAATATTGCATTGCTAAAAAATACCTTCCTGTCTAGTGTTTGAAGAGCCAGAGGATCCAACAAATAGGAGTTTCTTTTCCGAAATCATCTCTAGTATATCAGATGTGAAATTTAGCAACAATGGACGTTATATAATTTCTAGGGACTATTTATCTGTGAAAGTCTGGGACCTCAACATGGATAATAAGCCAATCGAGTGCTTCCACGTGCATGAGTACCTTCGATCAAAACTGTGTAGTTTATATGAAAATGACTGTATTTTCGATAAGTTCGAGTGCTGCTGGAATGGAACGGATGGGTAAGGCTATTCTTGATTCTTTTGGGGGGGGGGGGCTTTGTGTTCTTCGAAAAAATATAATTTATGTGTAAAAATATAAAAGAATCTCTTTTTATCCAGTTATAACTAAACATGCAATGAATTTGTTTATTGAGGTGTCGTGTATAAGTTGAAATTAAAACATTTGTTTGAATTATACATTTTTTTAAAAAAATGAAATCATCTCCAATGATGTTTTGAATGTTCTGAAATTTTTTTATTGGAATCGGATAATAATTTCTCAAAATAGGTAATCTAATTATAATTAGATAGTAAAAGCTAAATAATTAATTTGTGAACAAAAAGTAATTTGAATACATTTTTTAGTATTGTTTATTGATCATAACTATGCATTTCATTGGGCATGAACTTTTTATTTATATTATTAGCTATTTATTTGGATTGTTTTACTATAAGTATTATTTCAACAGTATATTAATTTGAACTTGTATGGATATTTTATCGTTTAGGTATTATAGTTTGTACTTATAAAGGCAATTTTTAACATGATTAAGGGTTTTTGTAATATATACTTCAGAAGGAAAATAATTTTCTTTATTCTATTCCTTGCTATGTTTTTAGCCAAATAGTTTATGACAACTCAAAAACATGATTTAAATAGAAAGTACAGCACTCAAAATCAGCAACTGTTATGAATTCATACTTTTTACTTACAAAAATAATGCATTATAAGTATAATGCATATATTATTAAATTTCAGAATTTTCTTATGACTTAAACTTTACCCATATAATTCTATACTTTTCCACAGTGGTCTTTAAGGACTGTATGAAGCATTTCGAAAATTAGAATGCTAATTGTTTTGAATTATATCTCATTATGAAAAAATAAGTTATGTTTTTTTGTATGGGATATGAATTTGAATTACCAGAAATGTTTAACTATAGTTTTTCAATGCAATTATTAAATTTCTCTTATCAATTCAAATTTGTAAAAGATTTTAGGTCATATCATAGGAATTAAAAAAAAAAATTGGTAATTCATATCTGTTTTGCTATTTCTTGCAAACATGGTTAAAGGAGCTTTTTGGTGGTTAAGGAGGTTAACGTGGTTAAAGGTTCCATAAGTGCTTTTTGATTTAGGTTACAATACATTCTTCAAAATGTTTTTTTTTTTTTTTTTTTTCATAATTACTACCAACTGAGTCTAAAAGAATTTTTAGTGTTCCTTTAAGAAATCATTTTTATCTGATCATTCATTATCTTTATATAAGAAAGATTTTAAAATATCCTTATGCATTTGAATTGCACCGATTTCATTATAATTAATTCCCTAATGGGCAGCTGCTTTGTTGTGAATATTATTAGTGATTATTTTCGAATAAATCTTTTCTCTATAATTTGATGTTTCTGATTCTTTTTATGAAATATTTGCAAGCATTAAATGATGATATATATCAGAGACATATTATTTTAATAGCCTTGAATTGCTTCTTTTTATTGTATTTATAAAACATCTAAAAGCCACGTTTTGTATCATTATAGTGGTATTAAAAATGTAACTGCCCTGATATTCTATGTTCTTAATTTCCTGGCATTAGGATTTCTTTTTTACATACTTTATGAAAATAATGCAGACATGGCACCGAATCCTATTTCCCTAGCTTTTAATGGTGAAATGAAATCATGTGATTAAATATTCAACAAAACAGTGAAAGTGGTTTGAATTTTAGTTAAACAATGTAATCTGTCATTGAAAATTTTGCATATTTTAAAAAGAAATTACCAAAATAAACTAAACATCACAACAATTTGCATCATTAAGAAGAAATTTTTCAAATTTTGTAAAAAAAATCAGTCTTGTAGAGTGGTATTTTTGGAAGTTATTACAAAATGTGCCAAAGTTTAGCATAATATATTTAATTAAAATTCTTAATGAAATTTGAATAAATCACACGAAAATGCTCTTTTCCACCCTCCATCATATATCTACATCAAATTTGGCCACTCACAATTTCTTCTCCTGGGTATTATCATACAAACATTTGTCTTTTTTTGGTGGAGGTAAACAAATCATATTTTGCTAAGTTTTTAAATTCAAAGAAATTCAAAAACTTCATGGAAATCAAAGATTTAGTTACTCAACTTTTTATTGAGTAATTAAATCTTTGATTTCTTATTTATATAATCTTAATTATATTTATATAATTTGATTAATTATTTATATAATTTCTTATTTATATATACTTATATAATTTATATAATCTTATTTATACAATTTTTTTTCTTCTTTTTGTCATATGTACCTTTATTCTGTGCCCTCCATTCTTGTTA
>JAPMOQ010004482.1:980035-1007538 GCA_026543055.1 Argiope trifasciata | reverse complement strand
CCTATTTATAAAATTGTTTTATGTAATACTGCTTTATGCCGGAAGTATGGTTGACTAAAGGCCTTATCACACCGTGAAATTTCATCAGCACTTTTACATTTTTACCCTCAAAAACCGGTCAAGCAAGTTTCATAATCGACAACTTTTTCAAACCAGCTCGAAAATGCCGTCGGAAATATTGTCCGTAAACGAAATTCAACCAATCTTGTGAAACTTTAAAGTAATGCCACTTTCGTGGTCGTTTGGTGATGGAAAGTGCCGACGATATTTTGCCGTGTGATAAGGCCTTAATATAAATTTGCAATTAGGAGTGCCTAGTCTTGTAGCTGTGATGAGAATGCAGGGGTACTGAAGGATTCGATTGTGTGAATCCAGTAGCGGTGTGCAAAGGCTGCGAATGCTAGGTGCATCCTGTTTTTGCATACTGATACGATACTGCACCGACTGAGCTACTTGTTTCATTATCTAAAAAGTTTCTCTGCAGAATTTGAACTTCATTTGCTTCTGAAGGTGTTTAATAATATTTATTGAAAAGGAGGAGTAGTGCTTAGATTAATTTTTGTGCTTATCCTTAGTTTTAATGAAATATAAATTGATCTCCAATTAACTAGTGAAGTGTATTTGACTTATATACACATCAATCCAGATCTTCATTTTGATGTTGTGTATTTTTTTGTCTTATAAAAAAAATGTTATTTTTTTTTACATTTTTTTTATATTGGCAAAATTTACTGTGTAATAATTGGTATCTCATTCAATGTGTATATGTATAATAACTTTAAAAGGGTTAAGGAGTCCTAAATATAAATTATGCTGTTAACTGATTAAAATAGCTGGAATATTTTTTGTAAGGTGAGGTCCCTTTTGAAGAATTCTTGTGTAATTGAATTCAAGAAGTATAATTTATAACTCCTGATAAGATGATTAATCTGTGATTTTTCTGTCCTAGATACATTATGACTGGTTCATATAACAATTTCTTCCGGGTCTTTGACCGCCACACGAAGAGGGACGTTACTTTAGAAGCTTCTAAAGAAATAGCTAAGCCTAAGACTGTTCTTAAACCTAGAAAAGTAGGTCATTTATATATAGTTTTAGTAGAGTAATTTGAAATGTTTTCTTTTCTTTTGTTTTTGAATTGAGAGTACTAGCCATTAGTATTAGTACTAGTCATTACCCACGACTGTTCGAGTAGAAATTTTAATGCATATGTACGAAAAACTACCAAAAAATTGAACCTAAAAAGGATACATTATAAAGTATAAGAATATATAAATATATAACATAAATACAATTTAATGACAAAAACACACAACTAATAACTACAACAGTATGATATACATCATTTTTAACTTTTAATTTATTTATTTTTAATTTTTACAAATCCATTTTATTTATGAATTGAGATGGAGATAGCTACAACAGTATTATACACATAATTATTAAACTTTTGATTGAAATGAAAACGCAGTTGTCAGCAATCAAGCTCGAACATTCAACGCCGGTTGACATAACGCTAGTGTCTGAATTTCCTATGCCAGTTGGGGTAATGCATTGCAGATTAGAAATTTTTTATTTCCTTTATTCTGTTTTATTTTCATTTAAAAGTACTTCAGAAGGAATCAAAAAGATAGATTCATTAACAATATTTGATTTTAAATACATTAAATACTAAAAAAAATAAACAGAATCGTGTAAAATAAGTCAAAATTCTGCTAACCCTAATCTCATTTCTGTTGGTAGGGGGAAACCCTGATCTTTACTCATCTTTGGAGGGATTTAAGCTCTGCTTTTTGGTTCGAAAATTAATTTTTAATGAATAAAAAATTAACTGGAATGAAAATAGCCTATGTTTTATTCCTAACTATAATCCATTTTTCTATCGTATCTAAACTTCTAAGAGTGACAAACAAAATGTGTATTTAAATTAAATCTTGGGACAACCTCAAATTCAGTCTGAATTAATTCTAGTACTTCTATGATAGAAAGTTAAATTTAAAATTTTATAATATGAGATATAAAATAGTTTTCAAATTGCATTTTATTCAACTTTATCATAAATATTTAAATTTATTATTTCATATTATTCAGCTGATTATTATTCTGTTAATGAATAATCATTTGAATTTGATTGATAATTTTCTGTGTTGTTTCAGGTTTGCACTGGAGGCAAAAGAAAGAAAGATGAGATTAGTGTCGACTGCCTTGATTTCGGAAGGAAGATCCTACATACTGCATGGCATCCTCAGGAGAATATAATAGCTGTAGCCGCTACAAATAATTTATACTTATTCCAAGAAAAATTGTAGTACAGGTGAAAACTTTTAACTCTCTTTTGTAACATATTATGCAAGAAAAAGTGTAATAAGAGCATTAAAATTATTTTTTAAATAGCTTTGGTTTTGTCTGAGTATTATAGAATGTCATTATAATTTTACTGAAAGAGGAAAAACCAGACATTTGTGCCTTTTTATTATAATTTAAATTGGATTATTTGTTAATTTTGAACATAAAATGTTTTTTTAATCACACATTGGTTATTAAAATTGTTGAAAGAACATTTTAAATGTAATTTTATAAATTTTAATAGCTCCTATATTCAAGGGTTTGAAGCCTTTATTCCTTCATTTGAAAATTCAGTGAAGTTCATGAGTCTCTTAGTTCTAGTCTCTTATTCTTGTATACTGCATATCTATCGTATCTTCGTTTCGAGATTCTACAAATACCTCATTTTTCAATCTTTAGATCCTGATTATAGGAAAAATTGATAAATAATAAACATAAGCACCAAATTAAAATACTAAATGGTCTTCTATTTGGGTTGAGATATTGGTGATTTCTATTTTGATGAGGAGAAACTGATAGAAACCCTATAAAAAGAACAAATGAGAACAAACAATATGAGCATTAAATGCTGTTAGGATAGAGTACTTTTTTCTAATAATCTTATAGAATATACATTAAAATTTGTGACTGAATACTGATAAGTTAAAATAATTATATTTAATTTGGATATTGTGATTCAAATTTCACAATTTTCAATGTTGATATCTTATTTTAACACTTTTCATTGAACTGGTTTTATGTTTGTAAGATTGGAATTTTGCCACCGCTGTTTTGCACATTTTCTGTTCTACAATTTCGATATTTACTGTAATTCTGTGTATGAACTATTTAATATCTAAGAATCAATATTTAATGTAATATTTAAAGTCTCATTTCATTTGTGATATTTGATTAATGAATTTGAGAAAAATCAATTTGAAATGTCTTAATATTTAACTTGGTAATTCGACATGCTATCATCGATTTTTAAGATGACTAATAGTTCATGGTATTGTCCAAGATTGCTAGTAACCATTTTCTATTGCATGTTAGTTTCTTCTGTGTATGCTAAAAATTTAGAATAATATAATAAACAAACTGATTTCTTTGGATCATAATTCTGCCTTTTATGATTCAATATATTATATTTAGTGCTTACATGTATTTTAATCAGTGGCATCTATTGGTAAACAACTGGACTATCTGTATGAACAAAATGGTTTTGAGTTTTACCAATTTACTTTTATTTTATTGTTATCATTTTGAAAATTTTCTTTTTAGTATTATTAAGTTATTCAGTGTATAGGGCCCTAATCATCTAATGCTGCATATTGTATTTTCGACATTCATCACTTTTATTGTTTGCCGAGACACATAGTATCATCCATTTAGTTGCAATGGTTTAGAAGTGATGATTTTGATATCAATGACAAAGAACGGCATGGAGGACCCATTGATTGCTAGACTAGGATGAAAATGGGGAAATGGTGAAAAATATTTTGATACAGTGTCAATTTTTATTAACAACTGCTTTTTTGAAGTGGGGGAAAAAAAGATGAAAATACATTTAAGCATTCTATTAAAGTATAAACAATTCAGGTTTTTCTATAATAGTTTTTTGATAAGCACTGTTATAGTAGATTTATAAATTTAACTGGTTAACTGAATTCTTTTTGTTTCTTTAGTTCTTACCACCTCTGATAAGCGATCAGCCCCAGCGGTGTTAAAACCCAAGTGTACTGGAAATAACACTTGCGTGTGCCATTTTTGAAGAGCGACTGTGCCACAGACTTCTGTTCAATGCAAGCAACCACCATGCGACACTTCCTTCAATTTTGTCTTCCTTTTGTTCCGTTTCTCCCCTCTCCGTTTATTTTTGTGCCCTCCTCCTTGCAATTACATTTCTTCATTCAGTCGGTGGCCATGCATAGCATTGGAGCAGGCTTCAAGGACATCCAATCAAGGAAAAATAAACTTGTACATAAGATGAGTAGGCAGCGTTGTGCTGTATATTTTTGCTGCAATCTCCAAATAAAAAAAAAAAAAAAAAAACTTTTGTTGCATGCTTCTCATAAATAAAACTCATTTTATAAAAGAAAGTTAACTAAAATGCATAAATTGTGAAATCAAAGAAACTACTGCTGCCTCATTTCATCTTTTTTTTTTTTTTTTTTTTTACTCCAAAGCATAGTCTTTTTTATGTCCTGCTGTGCCTACAAATAAATTTATTTATAAGAATATCATAATGTTTTTAAAGCTACAGAATATTAGCATCAAAATATATTTCAAATAATGAAATGCTTCTTCTTGCAAAAACTCCGGCATTGAACAAAATTACTTGTTTTTATAGATATTGAAAGGTTTCTGAATATTTACTGCAATTTATGACTTAAAATATAACTTGAAAGATTCAAATTTTTAGAAAGTCATAAAACTCTCATTTTCTTATCATGTTGTAAAGATCTGAGTATGAAATGTCATGGTGCTGTAAAACTTTTTTTAGTTTATGTTCTTTTTTTGAGAACTTAATCATGTAATCATTTATAATAATTAAAGTGTTATTTTTAATTGTTGTTAATTTCATTTTATTGCAGAGAGTTATTAAATTCAGTTTTGATGAATTTTACTCTGCTTCTAATCACTTCATCTTCAGTTTTATATATTCATTTCGATTAAACAACTTCAGGCAGTGTGGGTTGCTTGTTTTTTTATATATATATCTATTTAAAATTTAGGTACACTTTATTTCTCGGTTTCGTTAATTAGTATGAAATTTTCTTTAATTTTTGAAATTTCACTTTTTTAATCAGAATAAGTTAAATTTTCAGCGATTTTCTTTAATCTGCTCCTGGTGTTTGTATTGTATTTCAGGTTGTAATAAGATGAGGTTTTCAATTGTTTCTTAACTAATATTGGGCTATTCATAAGTGTTTTTGAATTAAAAATCATAGGTACTTTTTAATTTGATATAATCATTGATTTTCATCCATATATATTTTTTTCAATTTTATTTCATGGTTTTATTGTCCTTTTTTATATATATTTAACTTGTGTATCAAAACCATGAACTTAATTTTAAATGTGTTGATTAAAATTTACTGTTTTTGTGCAGTCTTTAGTCTGAAATCTAAATTATTCTTGCCTAAGCATAAAATAAATATATTTTCTCAATTGCATTG
Source organism: Argiope trifasciata (assembly GCA_026543055.1). Taxonomy (NCBI): domain Eukaryota; kingdom Metazoa; phylum Arthropoda; class Arachnida; order Araneae; family Araneidae; genus Argiope; species Argiope trifasciata. The sequence goes on along the minus strand of JAPMOQ010004482.1, from coordinate 1,002,034 downwards.
ATTAATGCATTTGTTGCTTTTTCGAATCTTTTCTCTGAAGAGACTGGATTGTGTACATTGTCTTTATTATCCAAATTTTTGGATTGTTTATGAAGCTTTACAAATAAAAGCTAGATGCATAGTGTGTGCAAATTGCGTTTTATGACAAATGAAAGATATTTCTATATTTATTGCTTAATGTTGATAGGTATCCTAAAACACTGAGCACAACTTTTCTTTTGTACATCTGAAACTAAACATTATTTCCATAGTTCTGAGGTGCTTTAATTAACTGATGGAGAATTCTGTGAATATTTTCAATTGAACTTCCTTTTAATTAGTTGTTTTTATTGTTAAAACTGTTCACAGTAAAAAAAAATTCCACCCTTAACATTTTTACAGATATACTGAATTTTTCTTTTTGAAAATGTAGCTAATTCATATATATATTAGTAAGAAAGAAAAAACTTGTGCTGGCATCTGTTACAATGAATTGGTTTTTATAAACATATATCTCAATAAAACCATTGCAATCCAAAGAAAGTTATTTCAGATAAGATTTTTGAATTATTATATTCTTTGCAAGTGTCCATTGTGCCTAGTAAGTTGATACATGACATTCATCTATTCTGAATATCCACTCCTGATAAGTTTCATCATTTGAGTCGACCTGCCCCAGTTTCATTACCGTGAATCCAATTTTTTTCATATTATGAATAACCCAATATTCAATAAATCAAATTGATTGCAACATTTTTATGCATTATATGATAGAAATGAATTAAGTTTTCTTTGTTCTCTGTTAAGAAAAAAAAAATCAAACCTTTTCACAGTTAAAATGCTGTCTTGTAATTTATGTAAATATACTTTCATTTTTTATATATATAAAACGTCTTTCATTTCATTCATATAAGTGAAAATTGAAAGCCTTGTCTCTCGGCTAAAATTAGGAGCAAGTGTTTCTGTTCAATGCTGTGCGTTTTAGATGGTCTCACGAAAATTGTTTTATTTATTTAAAAAGACGAAAAAATATCATTTGCTAAGAAAATAGTGCATTGTACGGACAATCAAGTCAAGACTTTCTCTTTTTTCATCTTGTTTTATAAGCATTGATTGGAACATACGTAATGGCAACTTTTAATAAAGGAATATTCTTTTGCCGTTCTTTTTTTAAAAACAAATTGTTTTGTCAATTTTTTTAAACATGTTTATTATTTCTGACAATTCATTGAGCTTTACTCCTATTCATTCTTAATATATAACTTCCCCTAAAATTCACACTTACAATTCTGGAGTCAATACTGCCATTTTCAAAAGTTTTTTAATTTTATATAAATGTCATAAAAAACAGTGATAATTCTCACACCTCAAATGTAAAAGCCTTTTTATCATTAAACTAGCAATTGTTAACTAAAACAGTATTTAATGAAACTATTATCTGTTAATTTAATGTATTCAAAGCTATTTTTACTTTGTCTGTAATGCATTTTATAGTTATTTACAAGTTCGATTTTGTGAAGAAATAAAATAATTGCTTTTTGCTGTAGGAGAAAAACATAAAATAATTTTTTTGATGAATTATCCTTTTTTATTTATCTTGTCTTAATTGGCAATTAATATAAAGTAATGATGAAAGCTAAATGAAAAGCAAGGATTGCACATTCAACAGCATTAATATGGAGAACGATATTCTTGGAAATAGGGTAGCTGCTTTCAAATTCCAAAAATGCTAGACATAAAATTAATAATTTATAAATTTATTGAGCACTCTCATCTTGAGCATATCCGTTTACAAGGTTGACTTGGTGAAATCGGATAAGCCATTGAGATAATTGTATCTACAATTGCCCCAGGCTATGATCTAATATAGAAATGGCCTCATCTTTGCTTTGCAGTTAGAGAAATCGAAACCTGATTCCATCAAAATGCAACGTGCTTCAACTGCCATCAAGATCTCCCATATTGTGACATTATAAAGTCACTTTTTTTTGTCGAATCTTTAAAACATGGCAAGAATCTTGAGATCAGCAGATCCAGAACAAACTACATTCCATAAAACCCTCCATTGGTTTGTGGCCTGTTCTACCTATAAGAGAGGTTGATGTTAAATTGACTCCGTATAGGTCATACTCGTTTCGCTCACCATCATCTGATTTTTGGCGATAGAGCACCACTTTGTGTCATGTGAATTTTGGTGTGAGGCACGTCTTTGTTGAATGTCCTGCCTTTGCTCATCATCGTTATTTCAAATTCTTTTAACCTAAAAGACTTGATTGGTGAGAAACACCATCCAAATGTTTTTAAAATCAATTGGGATATCGACGAGTATTTACCTTTTTTTCTCCTTTTTTGGTTAACATTTGCTAATCATATGTGTTTGGTGTTTTAAAACCTGTATCTCTTTTTATTTAAATGGTTTCTAAATTTTCCTTTTAATTCAACTAAAGTCTGGTGCAACTTAACCAAGAATGGCTCTTGTGCCAATAAATCACAAAAAACCAAGCCATCAAGAATTAACTGTTCTTCTACGAAAGTAGAAATATAAAGAGAATGTGATATCTTGATCATCTGACTTTGATTTCACATCATGAGCTTTTTTTAAAAAAATGCAATGTTAATACAGGTTTTAATTTATTCCGAATTCTCTAGAGCTTGTATATTGGACACTGGAAAACGAGTGCAACCATCACTCATCTGCATGATAATTGTGCCTTTCAATATTGTAGATTCGGTAGTACCTGTCTTTAGATGGAATTTAACTTGGAACTATTTTCTCAACTAAAGCTGAGTATGTTTAAGGAGAGTGGCAAGGTCTCCATTGCTACATGATATTCTTCCTTGCACATCTTAATTATGGAGAGTCTGCAAGAAAAAGTTGTAATTAATTTAGTGCCTATTGTTTTGAAATGAGCTGGACTTGGAAGTGTTCCTTTTGAAATAGCTGGATAGAATTGTAAAGCTATATTCTATTTGTGATTGGCCTGAACTATTTTCTCAACTAAAGCTGAGCATGTTTAAGGAGATTGCCAAATTCTTCATTGCTCTGGTACTGGGTAATGCACTGTTGTGCCAACATTAGTTACGGGAAACATGCACACTTGGTATTCTTCCTTGCACATTTTAACTATGGAAAGTACAAGAAAAAGTTAATTCATTTAGTGCCTGTTGTCCTGAAATGAGTTGGACATGGAAGTGCTCCTTTTGGAATAGCTAGATAAAAGAATTTTAAAGCTATATTCAATTTGTGATTGGTCTGAAGATTTTTAAATTGGAATATATTCTAACCTAAAAAGTCCACATTTTATGCTGCACAGATGGATATAGTAAAAACTTTTTTTTTTTTTTTTCAAATCTCTGGTTGTGATAAAATTTCATTAATATCACTTTTTGTCTATCGTTTAACCTACATTTTTATTTATCAAATGTGAAAATCACCGGTAAAAGATTATACCAGAACTTTTCGAAGTGAGTGTGCTGGTAGTATCGAGTTTGAATTACTTTAAAAATATTAATTTTATTAAATGTCTGAATTTTAATAATTCGCAAAATTGAAGAGTTTCTTTTCCCTTTGAAATTCTTATTAATACACAGATGTTGATTAATAAAATACTTTTTTTTTAAATTCGAGGAATAAAATTTTTATATATCTTGGCAGTAGTACATACATTGAAAAGTTGAACAGTGTTTGCTTATGTGTAGTAAAATAATAATATTTAGCTTCATTAGATGCTATTTTTGTTACTGTGCCATCAGATAATTTGCTACTTATTTAAAACTCGTTTGCTGTTCCAGTTATGTCCATTCAGTTGAAAATAAAGTTATGAAAGATTCATGAATTTTCACTTACTTGCATGTATTTTTTTTTCAATGTGTTTCTCCCGCTGGTAGGGTGTGGAAGTTTGAAGAAGTTGTGCCAGCTCAGTCATCGTCCTCGACATCTGACCGCAGTTCAAAATGGCGAAGTCCATCCCAAAATAGCTTTAGTTCGCTTTAAAACGGGACGTTAATATAACTAATTTTTAATGTGCGAGTGGTGAAGTTTAGAAGTTATGTTGCGGAATAAAAAACAAGTTATTTTTTGAAAAATTATTCTGCCTTCTTGCAATTCTTTGGGTATCTATTTTTTAATTATTGAAAATATAAAATGGATGCGCCTTCTGGGATGCCTTCAGACTGGACAATGATGGTAAATGAAAATATAGCATTGAATTTACAAATTCTTGAGATAAATTTGGCCTAATTAGTAAATTGCATTTATCTATTAAGAAAGAGATCCCGCAAGGAGGATTAGAGAACAACTTGGAAATTTATTGAAAAGTGGCTACATCTCGCAACCAGAACGAAAAAGAAAAACATATTTATTACACATCTACTTGAAATACACCCAACAACTACCAATATCTTGAAAATTTCAGTCGATCTGCAATTTGTAAAGTGGTTTACTGCTCATTGGGGCCGCTGGCCCCACCATCTGTAAATCTTGTGCTATAGGACTTTAGTGAAATTGAAACTGACCTTATTTGTTTAATGTGTGCATCATAAAATGATTTGAATCATGGAAAGAGATTAACTCGCACTGAGTAAATTGAGGGGGGGAAAAGTGTGATGAAGAGTACTTAAGGGGAATTAAAGGACAAGTGAACAGCGTGGTCTGCGTTTATTTGAATTTTCGTAGTGATCATAATTTGGGAGATTTTGGAAGGTGGAATTGTCAATATGAATAATATTGCCATAGAAGTTTTGTGCAAGTTTGATCATGAATTGTTTTATAGGTGGAATGCTGAGGGTTTTGAGAACATCTTCATTTCTATGAAACCATCTAGCTTTTGCAATCATACGAACAGTTTTGTTCTCAAAGTAGATGATTCTTTGGAGATTGGTTTTAGCAGTTGCAGCCCAAACAGGGCAGGCATATGTGAGGATGAGTCTTAGGTAAACCAGAACTTTACCATCTAGAGAGAGACCCGAGTTTCTACAGATGAGGGGGTATTGTGATTCGAATGCATTGTTAAATCTCTCTGGTATGATTTATGTGTGATTTGTAGTTGAGGTGTTTTTAAATTTTAAGTCTACTGGGATTCGAACACATGACTGTGAGTCCAGCGTCATAACCATTCAACTCTGCAGACTCGTCGATCAGCAATTGCAACGTTTCTTCTTATTTATATGCACGGCGATAAACAAAAAATTCATCTTCTTCAATGATATACAAATAAGAGTCATCTTATTAGCATATCGTATTAGATTTCTGCTCTTGTGTGACTGCATCGAATGAGCTAGGTTCGAAAATTTTGAACCCGATTGCGGAGGCTGCCGATATAAGTAGGAGAATTTTGACTTATTCCCAACACAAATAACCAAAAATGATTTCTCGAACCCATTCATAAATGTATATTATCACATCTCATTGGAGAGCTGTAGTTGTGAATGAGCCTAATAGCATGTGATTTTTCTCAAGTAATTGCTGAGATACGGTTAATGCGTAAGAGGAAATTGGACGCCTTTTTTTTCTCCAATCATTCGACATAAAAACTACAATTGCACTAACAAAATCACGTACCAAATTTCAGCTATCCGAATTGTCACACTTTTAAGGCCTTATCACACGGTGAAATTTCGTCAGCACTTTTCCGTTTCTACCCTCAACAACCGGTCAAACTAGTTTCATACTTTTTCTAACCAGCTAGAAAATGCCGTCGGAAATATTCTCCGCAAACGAAATTCAATCAATCATGTGAAACTTTGAAGTGACGTCACTTTCGTTGTCGTTTGCTGATGGAAAGTTCCGACGATATTTTGCCGTGTGATAAGGTCTTTAAGCTATCGCCTTGTGGAAAGCAACAAACGGTCTATATCAGAGGTTCCCAACCTTTTCTAGTATACATTTCAATACCGCCCCCTCCCACTCCAGATAAATAAGAGCGTACATAATGAATAGTGAAAACAAGAATTAAAAAAAATTCTAATAGATAGAATATTGTTGGAATTGAAACGCTACTGAATTTCTTCTTTATTTAAAAAAAAAAGATAAAAATTTTAGATTGCCTGTTATAAGGGCAGGCAGGAATTTTAATGATACGAATGAATTCATAATAAACTATTGCCTTCTAAATAAATAAATTGACTGTTTCAGAGATCCATCAAACGCATACTTAATTATATTAAAAAGTATTTTTATTAAAATTTAAAGACATGGAATTTCTAACTTAACTAATGCGAAGGTTGAATTTGATGTATTTTAAAGAACTTAATACCAGGCTCGATTTCACTTAAAAACAATCGTAAGTGACCGCGTTCAGTAATATGGAGCCGATTTCTCTTTTTCGTCACCAATATTGCCTCAGCACTAAATGCACGTTCTGCTAAATACGAAGAGGGGAATGTTATCAAAAGTCGTTGAACAGTTGACCATAATCCTGAATGCAGTAGCGAAATAGACTTCTGGAGCCAAAATTCTTGAATTCAATTTTTAGATCCTCATTTGTCGTTAGTTCTTCTAACTGAGGTGATCCTGCTGTGTTGACATTGGAAAAATGATCCAAAACCTAGTCTGGTCTGTCCATGCTTAAAATGTCCTGGAATCGCCCCTTGAAGTTATTGTACTCAATATTTGGTTAATCCTCTAACGCCCCCTTCTTGCCATATCAACGCCCCCTCATTTTCTCTGGGTCTTTTACCGCCCCCCTGAAAACTTCAAACCCCCACAAGGGGGCGTTGTCTCCCACGTTGGGAATCTATGGTCTGTACCATGACGTATTTGGTTTCCATGTATCCATCTTTAGATGCTAAATTTGTGTACCAAATTTTATTCATCTAGCTCACATCGTTTTGTAAGTATTGTGTTCACTTTTAGTTGGACCACCACACTTCCTCTGAGTGCATTTCTCTCTAAATTTGATATCTACAAATTTGGCGTACAGACCATGTAATAAATTTCATCCATCTAGCTGAAAGTACTTTTTAGCTATCGTGTTCACAGACAGACGGCGTATTTTTTATAAAACTTTCTCGCATTCTAATACAGTGGTCAAACTAGAAAACTCTTTATGTGACAATGGCGTACAATAGCTACGAAATATAAAAAAATTTTGGCATGAATTTTGTATTTTTATGAAATCTATCGAGTCATCCTTGAAGGTTAATCCGTAACGTGCTGGAACAGTATCCTAAAATCGAATTTGTGCTTTAGACTCGTTTTTCTCAACCGATATGAACAAAAATGGGGCTCAAAATACACTGTAGTAAAAAAAAAAAATTATATATTTAAGTCATTGAGTTTTTCGAACCATCGCGTTTACATTTTTTTGAAAATTGAACAGTCAACCTTTTGTTGGATTTGGATCGAAATTTGTTAGGTCTATATAGGTGTTAATTTTGTGTACCAAATTTAATTTACATAGTTTTTTTTTTCTTTTTTTCTTTCTTTGTAGTTATAGTGTTAAAATATATTCGAACAGACTGACTTGCTCAGAACAGATTTTATTTAAAATTTGACAGAATCTAATATGGTGAAAAGACCATATATCAAAATTCAGTCACTTGGCTCAAAGCAGTTTTGAGTTACTTTTGTCAGAGAGAAATTTACCAAAAATATGTTTTTCTAATTCAGGGAAGTCGAGATTCGTCAAAATCACGAGTTTGAATTACTTGACAACTTTCTCTATAGTTGTATATGAGAAATATATTTCGAATTCAGAGAGTTGTAAAACTTGAATATTTAACAAATTGTAATCAAATTTTTTTTAATGCTTTGTATACGAGATTGTAGGAAATTGCCAACGGTGGACGAAGCATGAATATGTAATGAACGAAGACTGAAATCTAGTTTTTAGAGTAGATGATGGCAAAATATCTGATATCAATTCAAATTTGGTTTTTTAATGAACTTGGATTGGACGAAAGTTTGGTTTCTGTTCCAATAGGATGAAGGCTTTGCCGATTCCGTCCTTTTTATTTGGTGATCTCATATAATTGGCCTGGTGGTAAGGTTTTGGCTTCGGAACCCTTGGGTTTTAGGGTTCGAGGCTCGATTCCACCGAAGAACCGTCGTGTGAGGGGGCTCTTTAAATCCGTCAGGCCAAACGTCCTCCCGCTGGTGTGATGTGGAGAGGGGGTTGCCAGCTCAGGTGTAGTCATCTAACCGCGGTTCGAAATGACGAGGTCCGTCCCAAAATAGCCCTAGTGTTGCTTTACAACGGACGTTAATATATATATTTTTTGTCGTGTCCGTGTTTCCACGGAAAGGAGGTGCATTAGCTTCTGAGGGTAAAGACCCCTGAGCACCCAGAGGGCAGAAGTCTGACTTGTAGCTCAAATGAAGATGACACAGCCATTCGCTTGCACAACCCCTTTTAACAGGGGGGCACATTCACACACCTCACAGACAGAACACAGAGTAACAACCATGCCCGAACCCGGGACGCCCAGATCACGGGGAAGACACGCTACCCCTGTGCCAAGACGCCGGCGGGGAAGTTAATATAACTATATAAACCCAGATTCCAGAGAACACCTTGCAGGGGGCTGGCATACAAGAGTTAAGAAATATCAGCTTTTGGTGTGAATGTAGCATTTTTATTGAATCTTTGGTTTGATTCTTGATGATCAATTCTTGGCATGCAGTTGATAGAAGCCTGCAATCAATTTTGCGATTTAGAGGAATTTTTACCAGTTGACATAAAAACTCAAATACGCACTTAAAAACACAACACTACACTTTAACACAAAAATACGCTTGTAGTCGAAGTTTACCAACTAAATTTTATATTTTTATTTTATTAAATTATATATTATTTTGTGGTTTTAAGTTATCGCCCTACTAGCACACATATATTTTACAAAATTAAACAATATTCATGATATTGTTTAATATTAAATTGTACAAAATAATATCGCACAACATTGTATAATATTGAGCAACCACGTTTGCGTTTCTGAAAGTATAAACCGACCGATGGTCAGCTCCTTGGAGAGCGGTTCAAAAGGACGAGGTTGTTCCCAAAATAGCCCAAGCGTTGCTTTAAAAACGGAACTTCAATACAAACAAACTCTTGTATGATTGATCCGAATAATAAATTCTTCACGATGTTCAAAATACTTTTTGTGATTGTCTGGTTGGAATCGTATGCTATTGGATCAAATTTATAACGATTCGGACAAAATTACCTTTCATTTATGTGGATATTTTTGTTTGTACCAGTGAGATAAACAAAAAGGCCAAGTTTTAAAAAAACATGCGTTTGGTGGAAGAGAACAAGTTAGTAGTGAAATTCGAGTAGATGACTGCCCAAATTTGAATTTCACTACTAACTTGTTCATGATCATCCTGATGATAATCAGGATGATCATGAATCAATCAGATATAATTTATGTTTTTTCTCTGAATTTAGCTTTGAACCGAATGCAAATTTCTTGTTCGCTCTAAAACAAGATTAAAATGACTTCATTTTAATCCTTTATTCACTTGAAAGAACCGTTTGAATCTAGCTTATATCTTCACTATATGACTATTTTTGCTGATGGTATTCTAAAGAACACGGAGAACGTAACCCAAGTAACATGAAGTTAATATGAGATAAAAGTAGGAATTGAAAATATTTAATTCATAATTAAACTAATTAAGATATTTCTGTTAATTACATTTATTTTCTTGGGTTCCCTGGCATTATTCTGCAATGAAACGAAACGACTGGTGCTAAAATGAAGCTGAAAAATGGATGGCAACATAATTCTGTCACTGAAGTGACAAAAGTCATGGGATGACTGTTAATATCGTGTCGGTCCTCCTTTTGCCCGGCGAAGTGCAACAACTCGACGTGTCATGGAGTCCACAAGTCGTTGGAAGTCCTCTGCAGGAATATTGAGCCATGCTGTCTGTATAGACGTCCATAATTGTGAAAGTGTGGATGATGCAGCAGTTTGTACACGAACGGACCTTTCGATGATGTCCCATAAATGCTCGATGGGATTCATATCGGGTGATCTAGGTGGCCAGATCATGCGCTGGAATTGTCCGGAATGTTCTTCAAACCAATCGCGAACAGTTCTGGCCCGGTGACATGGCGCATTGTCATCCATAAAACTCCCATCGTTGTGTGGGTACGTGAAGTCCAAACCATTTACAGTCAATGATCGGTTCAGTTGCACCAGAGGACCGAGTCCATGCCATGTAAAAACAGTCCACACCATTATGCAGCCACCATCGGCTTGCACACTGCCTTGGTGACAGTTTGGGTCCATGGCTTCGTGGGGTCTGCGCCATGCTTGAACTCTACCATCAGCTCGTAACAACGGAAATCGTGACTCTTCTGACTACGCCACGGTTTTCCACTGGTCTAAGGACCAGTCGATATGCTCACGAGCCCAGGAGAGTCGCTGCAGGAGATGTCGTGCTGTCAGTAAAGGCACTCGAGTCGGTCTTCTTCTGTCATAGCCCAAGGAAGACGAATTTCGCCGCACAGTCCTATCGGACACGTCCCTCGTACGTCCCACATTGATTCCTGCAGTTATTTGACGAAGTGTTGCGTGTCTATTAACATTGACCATTCTACACAGACGTCGGCGGTCTCGGTCGTTAAGTGCAGGCGGTCGCCTGCTGCGCTGTCCATGATGGGATGTGATGCCTGAAATTTCATACTCTCGGCACACTCTTGATACTGTGAATCTCGGAATGTTGAATTCACTAACGATATCCGCAATGGAATGACCCAAGCATCTAGCTCCACCTAACATTCCACGTTCAAAGTCTGTTAATTCTCGTCGTGCCGCCATAAATCACGAAAAACCTGTTCACATGAATAACTTGAACACAAATGAAAGCTTGGAAAACGAACTGCGCATTTATACTTTTTCGCTGCGATACTACTGCCATCTGTATATTTGCATATTGCTATCCCATGACTTTTGTCACTTCAGTGTACATACTAGCAATGTTAGAAAATATATACGGTTAGGTGAATATACAAGGTGATGATTAAGGTCATACAATGAGCCATTAAAATCGAAAACAGCGTTTCGTACAACTAAGGAAGTAACGTGTACTGTAGCAAATGCATTGAAACCGGTTACAGTGCTTCTAGTGAAAAAATTAATATGTTTCAAAAATTGCTAGAAAAGTTATGGAGATCGATTAAAATTTCTTGCTAGAAAAAGGTATTCTATATCATAATAACAAATTCAGGAAAATTTCATGGAGTTATATGCAAGATATGCCAAGATATTTGACAGCAAAATAAATGCATTTGGGGAGAATTTGGTACGGTTTACCACTATTTAATGGAATGTATGGATATCTCAGAGTGAAGGAAAGACTTCAAGATTGTAAATAAGGATTTAAGCACAGTGCTGGTGGTACCAGATCATCTCAAAGCCCTGAAAGATATGATGTCAAAGATGAATAGTTTCATTCCAAGTGTTTGAGAGTGAGCAGGTGGGGGGAAAGACAGCTATTGATTACCCCGAAAGAAATGTTATTTTGACGGATCGGCCCATGTAAGGTTGGGCAATACTTGCTCAGCAGTCGACCGCAACAAATCCTGTCGATACTGCTGCGTTCAGTGGTGGCGGGGTGGTCGGCTGTAAACAAGAAGATATGTTAAGACAGAGCGGCCTGCCATTCTCCCAGAAGTCGAGGCTGGGTTCAAATGGACTTATAAATCATCAGTTATCTACTTTTATCTATATCTAAAGTAATATTTCTTCGGTCAAGCATACGGGTACTATGGTAAAACGCTGTTGCAATACTATCGAAAAAGAAATGGGAAAAATTGTCATTTTCCTGGAGTAATGAAAAGCAAAAGCAAAATCACACATTCAATAAATATGCAAATGTTCGTGGGTTTTTTTTTTTTTACTTTGCTAAAACAATTTAGGGCCCCAAATGTTTTCTTGTACCCGGGCCCCTTTATAAAGAAGGCGGCTCGGTTAAATCCACGTGCTCAGGTCAGAATTTCAAGCGCGTGTTTGAGATCGAGTTCAGTGACAAAAATAATTTACCCATCATTCTCCATCTCTCCTTAATTGCGAAACTCCTGCTGCTTTTTGAAACCAAGGAAGGGAGGTTGTGCGATTTATAAATAGCGACTGAAAAAATATACTCAATTATATACTACAGCAGCTTCAGAAAATTGGTGCTGCTGGAAAGGACTCAAGTAAATTGGTGTTTTTAAAAACCTGTATAATAATATATCTATGTTGATATTATAAATCTGAAACTATGGATGTTTGTTACTCAATGACGCCAGAACGGCTGAACAGAATGGGGTGAGATTTAGCACAGAGATAGATTACAGTCAGGAATAGAACATTGGCTACTTTTTAATCCGTCTCATTTTTTATTCATTAAAAACTAACTTTTGCACCAAATCCCACCAAAGGTAAGTAAGGATAAAGTTTCCCCCCCCGACAAAATGAGGTTAGGCTTAGCAGAATTCAGACCGATTATTTCAAACAATTCTGTTTATTTACTTTATGTTTGATATATTTAAAATCAAATGTTGTTAATGAATCAATCTTTCGAATTCCTTCTGTAATACTTTTAAATTAAAAGAAAACAGAGTAAAGGAAATGAAAAATTTCTAATCTGCATTGCATTACCCCAATCGGCGTAGGAAAGTCAGACATGTGCGTTACGCCAACTGGCGTTGAAAGTTCGCACGTGATTATTGACAATTGTGTTATTCATTTAAATTAAAAGTTTTAAAATGATGAGTATAATACTGTTGTAGTCATCTCGATCCATTAATAAAATGGACTTGAACAGACTTGATGTGCTGTTTTGTTTTATTTTGAGTGTGCAATGTATAGAAATTGTTTTTAATCAATTGTAATTCTTAATCACTGCTAGGCCCCTCTATCGTGTGGCCCCAGGGCATAGCATTCAATGCAACCCCCAGAGGGCCGGCACTGCACACGTATTTTCTTAGATTTATTTGCTTGGGCTGCAACAGCACAACATACATGCAAAGATCTTCATGGAATAAAACCTAAAGTGCATGAAGCATAGTCTGTTACTTAATATTGTGCAATATATATTATACAATATTCCTCAATATTAAACAATATTGCGAATATTGATCAATGTCATACAATATTGTATGATATTTGTGTGCTACTATTCCGGTAGCGCAGTCTGTTGTACTATGTTGTGCAATGTTATACAATATGGCGAATATTGATAAATGTCATACAATATTTGTGTGCCACTAGAGAACCTCGAAAAAAGTACAATATACTAATATAAGTATCCCATTCAGAAGGCTCATTTAGTAAAGGGCCTTTTAATTTCGAATCTTGACGCGATGACGAAGCCGACATCTGAGGGTGATTCAAGTAGTTTACACGGCTCAAAAGTGAGCATTTCGGCATTTTAGATTTCATGTGCATGCGGATTCATAGCAGATTTTCCTTGAAATTGGTTTTCCAGTCCAGAATTATCCAATCCCTCTCATTTGCACTATCCCAGTAGCACACAAATAGTGTACATTATTGAATGACATTGATCAATAATGCTTAATATCGCACAATATACTGCCACGTAGATAGAACTCAAGCAGACCCAGGAAGTAGAGTGAAGTCAATTTATTAGCTCCACTCTGTGACTGAGAGATCTTCAGCTTCTATAAAAAAAAAAGGAAATGCGTATTTTCTTAGATTTATTTGCTTGGGCTGCACCAGGACCTCATATACGCAAAGTCCTTGATGAAATAGAAATTACAAGTTCCAGAATACCTTTCTGGAGACAGTAAGAAAAGTTCGGAGCACTTATCTGGTTAAGATCCGGAATCTTCTGGAACACAAAATAAAGGAAAAACAAATTTTAAGTCTTCTGGGATTCGACCACGTGATCTCATGACTAGGAGTCCAGCGTCATAACCATTTAGCTGTGCAGACTCAGCAATGTTTCGTTTCAATGCGGTGATATAGTGCAACAGTCTGCTATTTGGATACGGAATGATAGAAAATCGAGCTAGCTGCTAGCATCATTGCAAAGCTTTGCTTCAAAATTAGAGGTCCGAAATCCGATTCCATAAAAGCTCCTAAATGTAGGTAGGTTGGTTGCTAAGTTTTATTGGCACGAGATCCAGAAAAGGCCATACTGCGCCACACATATGGTTAAACAAGAAGGCAAACATTGTATGAAAATTCAAAAAAGCAAATGCAAAACCAACGATATAAAAAGTTCAACGATAAAATCATAGAAACAATGACCCTAAATGCAGGATTGATTCATGTTTAAGCTGACTCCTAGCATGAAATATCCTCCAGTTGGGGGGGGGGGTGTCCTGGTGGTAAGGTCACGGCTTTGGAACCGGAGGGTTTCAGGTTCGAGACTCGATTCCACCGAAGAACCGGGGTCTCTTGCGCGTTAAATCTGTCAGTTCAAACGTCCTCCCGCTGGTGTGGCGTGGTGTGGAGAGGGGAGTGCCAGTTCAGGTGTCGTCCTCGTCATCTGACCGGGGTTCAAAAGAAGAGGTCCGTCCCAAAATCGCCCTCGTGTTGTTTTGAAACGGGATGTTAATATAACTAAACTAAACCTCCCTTTGGGGTGCAATGGAAGTTTGGAGTTGTAGTTAACTGTCCATGCATCATTTGTACGTAATCTGACCACAATTTAAAATTACCACCATCGAGTTGTATGAAACAAAACATTATTGTTGTGAATTAAACTAAAAGATGAATTAAGAGAGATTTGCAAGCAAGAAACTGGCGGTAACCGTGGAGGTTCAGACTATATATAAGTAAGATGCTGCCTATTTTACAATTGGGTTCTTATACCCCTTAAAAACAATCTCAATAACTTCTGTGAAATGGTCTCTCATCAGTGTGGGTTAGGTAATGATGCCTTTGAGATTGTTTATTTTTCAATGACTTAATGATGACGCCAAAGCGAATAAAAAAACGCAACTTCTGATTTTTTAAAAAAGAGTGCCAGTTGTGTGAGCAGTCTTTGACGATGCATTCGATAATGTTTGACTTTGCTGTGACTGACTGATGTGTTCCCTACGTATGATAAATATTCTGGTTTTACAGAAAATGGCATGCTTTGTAGCGCTTTGCAAAGATCTTCTTGAATCATTCCACGAGTAGGAAACAATGTCTGTTATAGAAGTGAGTGGAATACATTCCTCCTTGAATTATTAATGGAGATCTTTTTTTGTAATCGCTCGCAATATTCAATTTAATGACTGTTGAAGATGTGTTATGGGATGAAATGTTGAATTTTTTTTAATGTGAATTAAACTCTTAACTAACGCATTCAAGATATACGAATAGTTTTGCATGATTGTATTTTATTTCTATAAAATTTTTATGTACGTCAAGTTTGTTTCATTTAATTGTTTTTTTTAAGTTTGATATATATGCTTATCAACCAGTGTTCTGTCGGTGACAATTTTATTTATTGAAAAAGCGACGAAGAATATCACTGAAATAGTTTAATGTTAAATGATTCGAATATACAAGTGTAGTTAACCTTTTGCTCCCGGATGGTGACTCTGGCTCGCCATTCAAGGCGATGCATCCTTTTAACGTTTTATTTTTTAATTGTTGAAAATACCTACATAATCCCAAGAAGATATGAAAAATAACGAGAAAATATAAATTAAAACCATTTCAGTGCAATGAACAAGTCTTTGTCTTAAGATATCCGACTACGTCCGAAGGAAAATTTAAAAAAAAAAAATTCTTTTCTTTAAAAACTATTTTAAACTAGGATTTTTAGAGGTATTGTCAATTATAATAAAAAATGCCATAAATAAAAATAAATTATTTGGTAATATAATGTAATTTGAGGAATAGGAAAATGTACAGTAAATTTGAATGAAATTTAACCGAAACGGTTAACTCTGCACAAAATGGTAATGCAGCGATCCTATTTTTCTTTGTACACAAGTTATAGAAAATAATGATGAATGAAATGAACCAACATCTTAGAAACATGCTGAGGTGCAAAGAAATAAGTAAAAATATACGTATAGATGCATTTTTTTTCCATAAATTCACTACTTTTTTTTTTCTTTCTAAAAACACATATAGATGAAAAATTTCACCAAAAATACAACTTTTGGTTCATTTCATTGCCCATATCATTTAAAACACTCGCTGAAATGTTTATGTAAATACCTCTATTAGTTTTTGATAAATCCTGTGAACGGTGGAGAATTTTTATGAAAATGTTTTGAGAAAATGGAAGTGCAAGATAAATTTTAGCTGAAAAAATAAATGACCCTGAATGATAAGGGCTTTTTCCTTGAAAAGATCAACTGTTTTGGAAGGAGGGAAGTCTAAACTACAAGAAATAACAATAAAAAATAATTTTCGCCAATGGGGTCGATAACCCGCGTTTTGAACGTAGTCGGATACCTTCAGTGAATAAATATACATCGAATTATTTGCCTAAGAGAAAGGTTAGTCAATTTTTAACCCCTTAATTCTCGAATCTTCTTGATTGTATAAAATTGTATTTGTATATTGCATAGTAAATTGTATAGTAAATCTGTATGAAATAGTAGTTGTGTGAGGAGTTACGTAAATACTGTCACGTAGATAGAACTCCAGAAGACACAGGAAGTAGAGTGAAATCAGTTTATTAGCTCCACTCTGTGACTGAGAGATTTTCAACTTTTATACGAGTAGGGAAAGTTCCAGAATGCCTCTTTGGAGACAGTAAGAAAAGTCCAGATCACTCATCTGGTCAATCGAAACAAAGTTCCAGAATCTTCTGGAACACGAAATAAAGGGAAAATATTTCAGAAAATGTTAAGTCTTCTGGGATTCTAATGACTGTGAGTCCAGCTATGCAGCAATGTTTGTGATGCGGTAATAAAACAGCACAAGGGTAAGTACATTTTTTCAGTTTAAAAATCTTGTGAATATTATTAAATTTATTTAAAAGTCTAAATAAATAAAAATGAATGTTTTTCAGTATGCGTCTTATGCACTGCTTATGCACTGTGTCTTATACTCATCCAATTGCGATAAAATTTTCACTAATTATTGCTAAGAGTTACTGGATGGTTGAAGGCATAGTAAAATGATCTAATATGCAATCTATGTAAATAAAAATAAATGTACATTTTCGATACGAAAATTAATGTTACCGTTACATTAATTTCGATATTGTTACATTTATTACATTAATTTCGATACAAAAATTAATGTATTGATGATTTTCCATCATTCCTAATTAAAGAAGAGACTTATTTCAAACGATATCTCCAAAATTATTTCTTCTACAACAGCAACGCGTCGGGTACCAGCTAGTATAATATTAAATAAAAAAATCTGAAATCATTTAATTAAGTGAAAATGAAAAAAATGTAATCGAAAGGAGTTTTATTACTGTTTAATAAGCAAGTAGCCCATAAAATTATTTTTGTATAGCTTTTGATCTTTATTTTTAATCACTATCACTTACTGTTACAAGTTTTGCGGACAGGAAGGCCGATTTTCCGACATTATGTTAATGTCTTCATTTGGTCCAATCGATGTTAGTGGCGAGTTTCCAATTTGGCAGTTGCCTGGGATAGCTTAACTGAAACAGGGCCACTAGCAGGTCGATGAAACAATTCTTTTGACCGCGATTGTCAAATTTTAAGAACTGCAATCTTTTTAATGAAATATTAGCTATACAGTGTGTATAGTTATTGAATTATTATAGCCTAAATAAATAATAAGGAATTGCTTTTTTTATTGTAAAATAATCATTCATAACTAAATATTATATTCTACGCTATTTAAAAAAATTATGAATTTTAGTTTGATATTTGTTTTAAATGTATAACTGAAGGTTATATTCTATGTTATTTAAAAAATTACGGGTTGAAGTGTATCACGGTGTGCCCCCGAGTTCCTCGCCAATATGGCAACCCAACGGAACTTTCTTACAGTAACCCTAATTCTGTTTTGTGTACTACTTTTTAGGATAATTGAGTTGTTCATGAACTACAACTGTTTTATAATACATTTAATATTTAAAATATCGATTTCAGATGATTTAAATTTTGTTTGTTTGTTTTAATTTAAAATTTATTATACAAAGAAAGTTTAGAATAAAATTAATATTAATTAAAATAACATTTATTTCATTTTTAGTGCTACTATTTACAAAAAAAAAATAAATTTCGTTTTCCCATTTATCACTATGCGAATTCGCAAATCGTCTGCGTTTTCGTATTAAAAGAAGTCTGCTATGGAATGGATGAAGGGTGAGTGGAATATATATATATATATATATATATATATATATATATATATAATATATATATATATATATAATATATATATAATTTATGACTTGATGAGGCTTGGAAAGAATGCTTTGAGAATTATGAAGAGTATTATGAAAAGATTAAATAAAACAAGTAAGTATATTAAAAATTCTGTATAGAGTTCGTTCCTATAACATCTTTTATCCTTACTTGTAATATTATTATGCACTATTCCTTAATCCACATTGTCCATCTGCTCAATTTGCTAACGAAGTTACTGCATTCCCGCTCAGTAGGAAAGCGAAACCCTAGGATTGTTTTTTAAAGTTAAAAAATACTGCCCGGTGCCTTCGGCATCTGTAGAAGGCATTGGGCAATATTAACAAATAACTATAATTAGCTAAACATTCTAAATAAAAAGGTGGGAAATGGCAACCGTAACTGTTTCGCGGAACAGTTTGTTTATTTTGTCCGCCAACTTTGTTGGCGACTTGGCATCCTTGGCGCAGCAAGGGGCACACTATTCTACACTTTTACCAAATTATGATTTCAGTTTTATATTTGTTTTAAATGCATTATTTCAGTATAATCTTTCATAATTAAAAGCAAAGAAATATAAGCCAGGAAATTCTCAGCTAATGATTATAATTAATTTTCTAAGAATTTTATTATTTTAATTACTCTTTGGATAATATATATGCATACATTTTCAAAATGAAATAAAAGAATATACATTTTTCAGAGAGATATTAAATGAAATTATTAACTAAAGCTATTAATTTATTAAGTTAAATGCACTGTATATGAAAGTAAATTCATCCTTTATTAGAAGGACTTCATAATGTGCATTGTCTTAGACTACAAAAGGTCTAACTCTTTAAGCAGTCTAAGCGCAAGCGTAAAATCGCAGTTGTACTTCTTCCAATCCTTTCGTGGGGGCCGCGGTGGCCTGGTGGTAAGCTCGGTTCGGAACCGGAGTGTTTCATACTCGATTCCACCGAAGAACCATCGTGTGAGGGGGTCTCTTGCACGTTCAATCTGTCAGGCCAAACGTTCTCCCTCTGGTGTGGAGAGAGGGGTGCCAGCTGAGGTGTCGTCCTCGTCATCTGACCGTGGCTCAAAATGAAGAGGTCCGTCCCCTAATAGCCCTCGTGTTGCTTTAAACGGGACGTAAATATAACTAAACTAAACTTGCAAACCCTTTTTTACAGGAGGGCACTTTTACACTTCTCACTAATAGAACAGAGGAAGAACAACCGTGCCCAAACCGGGACTCGAACCCAGCTCATGGAGAAGGCATGCGACCCCTATGTCAGATTGCCGGACATGGCATAAGTGTAGCATGTTAAATTCTTAACATGCTAAAGGCGCTCTATCTTCCTCAGTTGTAATGCATTTTGCAATTAATGCTATTAGATCATCTGGTTTTTATTTTTTCGCATACGGTATACTGTCCTACCGTCACGAGAAGACCATGGTTGCCGTAAATAGACGAGTCAAAATAACGAGGGATTCATTAAAGCAGTCCACCACATTTGGCTAGCTGAGCGCGCTTCATTAGGCGAGACATTCTTTTCGCTTGTGTTTATAGAGATGTATTTATATGAGAAACAAAATTAAATTTAGAAATTCCTTATTATTTAAGCTTTTAAATAATGTCTTCCATAAGAAGGTTTTCACCGATATTTCTTCAACTGCTTTTGTATTGATTTGTTTAAGACGAGGCTGCCATCAATTAAATAAAAGCCATTGGATAATAACCAAATAGTTTGATATTTTCTTGAAGATTCATGTGTCTTTAAGAGTGGAAAGCACACGTTTTAAAACTAATTCCCCCCCCCCTCCGTTTTACACTAGAATTTGTGAGTTTTGAGTAAGGCGAAAACGAATGATAGTTTCAAATAATAAACTCAGCATCAGATAAAAAATAATAATTTGGAACTGTTTAGTTCATAATAAATCTGTTACTGTTTGGTATAAAAAAGTAAAAACACGAAATTCAGCAAAGAATTAAAATATAAATAAATCAATAACTATGCAAAGTTAAAGATATTTATTCCTTTCATATTCTTTCAAAAACTAAGTATTTATCGGAATCTTTGTAATAATTCATACACCTCAAAATTCGTTACCCAGTCCTCAGTAACACTTCTTATAGATATATTACATATAACGTAATATCCACAAATTTGAAGAATAAATATTTTCAAAGAATTTTAATAAATTAAAACATGACTCAAAATTATTTAGCTGGCATCTATTACTAACTGAATATATAAGTGAAATAGTTTTACTCAAAAATCCTGATATAAATTAGTTGATCGAAACAAATGAACACCGTCAGATATTTATAATATTTTTTTAATTAAATAGCAATCATTTGTACTTTTTTGAAGTCATTATTGCAAGCATGGACCGAAATACAAAGCAAATTGAGACTTCTAACAGGCGATTCTTCTAATTATGATGATACTTCTAACCGGTTCTTTTGGCGCCAAAAGGAAGACTACTCTTTCCTTACCCCCCTAAATGTAATAGAATATCCCGTTTTCAAGCCTACTGACCCCTACTCAAGATTAATAGGGTTTTTCTAATGACGGTAAGACAGTATGTAATCATCAAAATAAATAAATAAATGAACTTGACGAATATCCGCATTTCTAAACCTACCTAACCCTCCCAGCTACCTCAATGATTTGGATCTAGGCTTCGGAGCCGAAGGGTTTCAGGCTGGAGACCACGTTAATCTGGCTCTGGTTGGATGGATGGATTTGTGGATTTTTTTAGCGCAAAAGCCAATTCTGGCCATACCGCGCAGACCTCATGGTATATATTAAAAAATGCTTTTGTAAATAAAATTATGATTAAATATGAAATTATATTAACATATGTTTAATATAATTGTGTGTATGTTACAATTAAAAAGCAAGAAGTAGATGTTACAAATATATTTTAATTCAAATATTTTAGATAAAATGATAAAATCCAACAGCTTTTAAGAATTTAAAAACATTTTGATGAGGATGTTCGCCTAACAGCATTCGTATATCTAAAGATGAGCAATTAAAATAGCGCTTACGATGAAAATTATAGTCTGGGCATTCGATTAAAATATGAGCAACAGTTAAAGTTACTGAGCAACTTGAGCAAATAGGAGTTCTTTCGCCAAGTAAAAGATGCCTATGAGTTAGGCGGGTGTGACCAATTCGGAGTCTAGTCAATTTGACGTCAAACCCACGCACTGGGAGACAAGGCCACAATGAAATTTTGGGTTTTATAAAATATAGTTTATTACTGACTCGATGATCCCAAGACTTGCCACATTGAAAACAAGTGTCGCTCAAAAATATTTTTTGCATCATTCCGTGGTATATCTCGTCTGAGGAAGGAAGTCGCTCCTTTTGCAGCGGCATCTGCCATCTCACTTCCACCAATTCCGACATGACTCGGAACCCAGCAGAATAATATGTCATAGTTCCTGTCTTTTAAGATCCTTAAAAGATCTAAAATTTCCAGGGCAACCGGATGAATTCCATTATGAAAATATGAAAGAGCCACAAGAGAGCTCATACTATCAGTATATATACAAAATTTCCTTTCAGGGGAGACGAAAATTTTTTGAAGAGCAAAGAAGATCGTCACTAACTCAGAGGACAAGACAGAAAATAGCGTATCAAGGCGGTAACTGACTGTATTGTTATCAAAGACAATACCACAACCAACATGTCCATTGAACTTTGAGCCATCGGTGAAAATTTGCCAGTAATCTGAATAATGTGAGCGATGGGAACCAAAAATGTTCTGGAATATT
>JAPMOQ010004482.1:963343-980025 GCA_026543055.1 Argiope trifasciata | reverse complement strand
GTCGGGCAGTATAAAGTCTCCGAAGACTCGCCGGAATTACCATAGACTGTAAGGGGTGCTTCGAGATAGACAATGCTTGAAAGTAATACTGGGCAGATATTTTTTTCCGCCGTAGCTCTAGTGGTATCTGGTGACAGGAAACATATAAACTTTCAATTGGTGAAGTTCTAAATGCTCCTAAGCATATTCTTAGGTCAGTATGGTGTATAGTATCCAGTCTTCGCAAGACGGCAAAACGGGCAGAGCCATACACCATACATCCGTAATCAATACGGGATAGAGTCACTGCCTGGTAAATACGAAGCAAGGAAGTGCGATCTGCTCCCCAGGCGGTTCTTGAAAGTACCTTAAGAATGTTTAATGACCCTTCGCACTTTTTCCGAAGACGCAGTATATGCAGAAGAAAAGTAAGCTTATGGTCAAATATTATTCCAAATTTTATTTCGTTAACCACAGGTATTATAGTATTTCTTATATGGATTGCAGGATCCAAATGTATGGCTCGTTTTCTGCAGAAGTGAATGCACTGACTTTTATCAGGAGAAATGGTATGTCCGTTTTCATCACACCAACCTACTAGTTTGTTAACGGCAACCTGTAGTTGTCGTTCTATTAAGCGCATATTGCTTCCTTGGAAGGAGATCTGAAGATCATCAACATATAATGAAGCTTGAACAGATGAGGGTAAAATATTAAGAATTTGATTAAAATGAGTGATAAAAAGTGTAACACTGAGGATGCTTCCTTGTAGAACACCCTCAGCTTGAATAAAAGGGTCGGAATATAAATTACCAACCCGAACACGATACGTGCGCAACGATAAAAATTTTTTTAAAAACATGGGCAAATTCCCTTTAAATCCAAACTTTTCAAGTTAGAGAGAATACCAAATCGCCAAGCACGGTCATAGGCCTTTTCTATGTCGAAAAAGATAGAAACCAGATGATTTCAACGGACAAAAGCATTGCGAATTTGAGTTTCAAGGCCGACAATATAATCAAAAGTCGAGCGACCACGGCGAAAACCACTTTGCCTTAGCGGGATGCATTCTTTCTTTTCCAGTTCAAAAATTAGACGGGCATTAACCATGCGCTCAAGTGTCTTGCATAGACAACTTGTGAGTGCAATAGGTCTATAGTGCAGAGGGTTAGAAGAGTCCTTGCCGGGTTTGAGGATTGGAATCACAATGGCTTCATGCCATTGTGTTGGAAACTTCTTTTCAGACCAGATGCGATTAAATAGAAATAATAGATTAGAAAGGGAAGTGGTAGACAAATGGCGAAGCATGTTATATGTGATTCCATCAGGACCAGGACTGGTATCATGAGTCTTCGATAAAGCTGTTAGTAATTCATGCATTTTAAATTCTGAATTGTAAGAAAGGGATTTTTGAGTAGAAAAACACAACGGTTTCTGTTCCGCACGATTCTTAATTTCTATAAATGAAGGCTTATACGAATCAGCCGCAGAAACCTGTGCAAATGCATAACCGAGAGCATTGGCAACACCTAATGCAGAAGATACAGTTCCATTTTCTGTCTCCAGAACAGGAATAGAAAATTCTTTGTAAATTCCATTAGCCGCTTTAACCTTCTTCCGGAGTAGTTTCGAAGAAGTAAAGGCTGTGATGGAAGATATATACCTAATCCAGAACTCTCTCAGACTTTGCCTACGGATACGCCGAGCATTAGCTCTGGCATGTTTAAAAGCTATTAAATTTTTAGTTGTTGGATATCTGCGGAAAATATTCCACCGCTTTTTCTGTTCTCGGTGACTGTCGTGGCAAGCTGCATTCCACCACGGTTTCGAGTATTTCCTCAAACGTGGGGAGCTTTTAGGAATGGTATTGTTCACTGCGTCAATTAAGCAGTCAACTACATTTTGTACTGCTTTTGCAATATCAGTCGTTCTAATCATATGTTCAGAAATTAATGCCTGTTGCATAAAAGCAGTCCAATCCGCTCGCTGGAAAAGGAAACAAGGAGGACAAGAAGTCACCACCTCTATCAGCATAGGACACCCTTATGGGAGAGTGATCACTGTCATAAAGATCATTTCCAACTGAAAAACTGAGCAACGGGATGAGATCGGGAGAACAGATAGCCAGATCCAGACTGTGGAATGTGCGTGTGGGTTCATGGAAATAGGTTTTCTTGTCATGATTGAGCAGACAGAAAGAGTTATCAGATATGAACTGTTCAATCTGTCGCCCACGAGAATTTGTTCTTTCCGAACTCCACAAAGTACTATGAGCATTAAAATCACCAAGAAGCAAGAAAGGTTTGGGTAATTGATCCACTAAACGATTCAGTTCATACTGGCTAATAACAGAATGTGGCGGCAAATATATACTACAAACTGTGACAAGAGTCCGTATATGCACTTGAAAAGCCACAGCTTGTAAGGAAGTTTGTAAATTTAAATGAGAGCTTGGGTAGATGCTAGACGTCAAGATGCACACACCACCAGATGGATTATTTCTGGCGTTAGAATCTTTTCGAACACAGTTGTAACCATGAATTTTCACAGCAATGTCATGTTTCAGGAATGTTTCCTGAAAGGCAAAACAAGCAGGATAGAACTGATTAATAATGTGCTTAATGCCGAGAAATTTGGATAGAAAACCACGACAGTTCCAAGAACACAAAAGTTCCAACTAAGAACCTGAAAAATTAAATTTATTAGTGCCAGTGTTAACAAGAGTTTGCGAAACATCGCAACTCATTTGTAAGTCATCCTCCTCGTCAGACGGATGGAGGGAAATGGAATCGGGACTTTTAGAGGCTCCAAAAATGGACGTTAAGTCCTTATGGACATTCCCTTTCGTCGCAAGTCCCAAAGCGACAGATTTTTGTGTTGCAGATTTTTTTAACTTTGATCTTAGATCTTTTGGCGAGAGTCCGCGTTTTGACAATTTTAGCTTCAGTGACCTTTGAGAGTTGGAGTTTGATTTCGATCGTACCGGTTTGCTATTTTCAGGTGCACTAGATGCTGTATTTTCTAACTCTGAATCGGAAGATTTTACCATTGTTGAAGTTAGGGGATTATATTTCAAGCAATTTGTACATTTACAGTTTCCACAGAATGGTGTTTTTACAACGAAAGCATAACTCACACCAGGTTTGGGTGTTTGAGATAATACTTTTTGTCTTGCTTCAGGATAAGAGATGGATTCCTGAAATTTTATGGAAGTTATTTGCTTTTCCATCGTTCACATGCTCGGGAAAACGATGCGTGGCAACCACCGCAGTTCACGCACTTCTCGGGGGCATTACAATGCTCGCTATCGTGATCTTTTTCTGCACAGCGGGCGCATGTTAGTGCCCCGCGGCAATTAAATTTCGAGTGTCCAAAACGTTGACATTTAAAGCATCTCAAAGGATTCTACCTAACCGGTAGTTTAATATATCCAGCATAGAGGAATTCTGGTATTGTTGTTCTATGAAATGTAATTATGTAATGCTTTGTTGGAAGGAGTCGGTCATCCCGCCTAATAGTAATTTGGCGTACATGGGTTACTCCTTGGGGTTGTAATTCCGCAGTGATCTCCTCATTGAATAGTTCACCACATGTGATAACTCCTTTGGAAAAATTCAACGATTTGTGAGAGGAAGCAGTAACAGGTATGTTAGCCAAGGCTTTCAGTTTCATAATTTGTTGTGCTTGCTTTTTTGTCGAAACTTCAATCAGCAAGTCACCGGAACGCATTTTTCGTATGGCAGCGACTTCACCAATTGTTGCGGTGATAGACTTTTGCACTAGGAAAAGTGATACAGAATTGAAAGATTCGTTTTTATCAGAAACTCGCTTAAGTATAAAAAATCGATTATAATATGAAAGATTAATAGCAGTTTTAAGTTCTCTGTGATGCCCACTAAAGGGAGCTTTCGATTTGGCGCCCATGCGACATTAACATTGATTCAGGCCCGACGCACCGCCCACCACGGAGCCCAACAAGGGAAGGCAGTCACCGGCTCTGGCTATCCCCAGCCTCGGCACTTACCTCAGTGCTAGCCGGAACCTATACGCTGGGAGTTACCCCCGGGGACAGTGACCACCCTTAACGCCAAGCCCAAGGAGTAACCCCTTCGCCTGATCCCTAGCAGACTAACAACTTAAATTGCTAGCTACCGGCTGATTGATACACCGGGAACCACAGTGCACCGCCCGTCTAATGGGTCGCCACGCACGGCAAACACGTGGGGGTATTTGCTGTCCATGAGACGCAGGAAGCAAACAGAGCGGCGACAGCTTCTCATGGAGAGCTCCCTCGCCTACCCTCGAGGGAAAGAAAAAAAGGAGATATCAGAAGGCGTAGAGGAGTGTAAAACTAAATCGAGTAAAGATCCCTGGGTACCTCGGGATTGGGACATCCGTACTCACCTAAAGAAGGTGAGCCCCTGAGGGGTCTGGCTCTGGTGCACGTTAAATCCGTAGGGGCCCAACGTCCTTCCGCTGGTATGGTGTTTAAGTTTGAAAAGGAGGGGTGCGAGCTTAAGTACCATTCTCATTATATGACCGCGGTTCAAAATGATGATGTCTCTCCCAAAGTAATTTTAGTTTTGTTTGAAAACGCGACGTTAATATGACTAAATTAAACGAATTTACCCGTGCTCAAATCAGTTTTAAAAGAAAAATATTTTAATCATTTTTTCTAAAATTTAATTTGAGAATTCCGAACGAATAGGAAACGAATCACGAGATACAATAAATAGTTTTTTTCATTGCCATTCAGAAATAACACCAAGTTTTACGATTCTAAATGAATACACAAATCTAATATATAAAAAGGGATATTTGTTTGTCCATATTTTATATACTGTTGTGCCGTTCATCCTGTTTAAATAAAACATTGCCAAATTATTAATTGATTGCAATGAATATTATTTCTTCTGCGGCAGCAACGTGCCGGGTACCAGCTAGTATTTCACAGTAAATACTATGCAATGCATTCTCTGGGTTAACACTTTGATAAGAGTGTTAAGAATTCAGTGAACCACGTGATCTTCCTGGGCGGAGCAAGATGCCAGTCATGTAAATATCACTTGATCTCACTGTTGCTGCTTTTTATGTGTATTTTCAAGGTCAGCCATCTGGGGGGGGGGGTTTGCAGTGGGTGCTATGCCCCCGGGCAAATTATCAGCTATCCACATTTGTCTATATGTAAAGGATATTTTTTACAACCCTTTACATTGCAAGTTACTTAATATAATTAATGCTGAACCCTCTCTCAGCAAATTAAAATGAAATAAAGGATTCTCTTCGATCAAGCATTCGGTAATAATGCTTAAACGCTCTTGCAGTACTAAGTATCGAAAAAGAAATAAAAAAAATTGTAATTTTCCGGGAGTCATTAACCCCTTGCCAACCAGACGGCGTTCTCTAGCTCACGCGCAAATCCAAGATTTCTGGGGCTACTGACCTTGACGTTACGACGCTGTTGGGTGTGCTGCAATGTTGGAAAAAAAACTAAAACGACAATACACTCATGTAATGCATGTAAAAAAGCTTTTTGTTCCGAGGCACATTTCGAGAAATTTCGCAAAGATTTGTCGTTTTAATTTTCCTATTTTTTCAAATTTTTGTCACAGACATTTTGCAACCCTCCTGTTTCCACCCTCCAGTGAACTGCAGACAAAATGAATCCAAAATGTTTTTATGCAATCCCAATGAAAGAAAATCTGCCTTCTGATGTTTCCTGTGCTGCTGACTCGGATTGTACACCTAAAAAAGCCATGTACATATTTGCCCTATACATAGCATGTATCCGCTAGTGGTTACATGGTAGGCAAGGGGTTAATGGCAAAAACTAAATCATGCATCATTAAATACATACGCAAATGTTCGGGTTTTTTTTTCTTCTTTTACTTTGCTAAAAATTTAGGGTCCCAAATGATTTCTTGCACTCGGGCCCCTTCATGGAGAAGGCCAGCCCTTTATATTTTTTCTAGGAGAAGGGAGCTTGACTCTCGTACAAGGGGGAGCATGATCTTGGCTCTCTCTCCCTAGTGATTTTGCATGTAGTTCCCTAGACCTACTACACTATGGAGTAACCGTGTGCCTGTTGCTGTTGATCAATACACCACATAAAAGACAACCTGTGTCTTCGAATCATTACACCAAGGCAACAATTTTTCCTATCACGTAAATTATTGTGTCATCTAGAAAAACAGCAATAGTTAATTAATTCTTTTATAGAGAATCGATACTAATATTATAAATGTTAAAGTTTGGATGGATGTTTTTTACTTAATCGCGCCAGAACGGCTGAACAGAATGGGATGAAATTTAGCACAAATTAGTCAGGAATAAATCAAAGGCTACTTTTTATTCCGGTTCATTGAGTGGTTCATTAAAAACTAAATTTCGCGCCAAGAAGATGAGGTCGAATCCCGTCAAAGACGAGTAAAGGCCTTATCCTTATCAGTAAAAAATTGATCCTTGCCCTAAATATTTTCGATTTCATTTCACTCACATTAGCATATAATAATAGCTTTATTTGTTTGATATAAGTGCTATTGACTCGGAATGACATGGGTCATTTTCTGTCTTTTTTCGATTCTAAAAAAATATGGAATAATAAAAATGTACGAAAGTATTCGATTGAAAATTTTATCGTGTTCAAAATAAATACTAACAACTGTACTGTGCCTATAAAGGCCTTATCACACGGCGAAATATCGTCCGCACTTTCCATTTCTACCCTCAGAACCGGTCAAGAAAGTTTTTCATAATCGGCAACATTTTCTAACCAGCTAAAAATGCCGACGATATTGATGAAAATATTGTCCGCAAGCGAAATTCAACCGATCGTGTGAAACTTTGAAGTGACGCAACGATGACGTCATTTTCTGCTGATGGAAAGTGCCGACGATATTTTGCTGTGTGATAAGGCCTTAAGGCTACAGTTTTTTCCCCCAACAGTAATCAGCTTAAGCGTAGCAGAATTTCGATCGATTATTTCAAACGATTCTGTTTACTTTCTTAGCGTTTGATGTATTTAAAATCAAATGTTGTCAGTGAATCTATCTTTCAGATTCATTCTGAAGTACTTTTAAATTAAAATAAAATAGAATGAAGGAAATAAAAAATTTCTAGTCTGCACTGCGTTACCCCACCAGGCGGAGGAAAGTCAGGTATTTGAGTAACGCCAACTAGCGTTGAAAGTTTCCGCGCGATTGTTGACAACTGTGTTTTCATTTAAATTAAAAGTTTAAAAATGATGATATCTCAAACTCGATCAGTAAATAAAATGGATTTGACTTCATTTTAAAGAAATACGGACTTGAATTGTTGTTCTGCTTCATTTCGGGTATACAATGTAAGTAAACTTTTTTTAGGTTAGTTATGTGTTTTTGTTATTAAATTACAATTTTTTTTCGTATTTGCTTATAGTTTTAAGTATATTGTTTTTAGGATAGTTTTAATCTTTTTGATTTGTTATTACTTGATGGTTTTTCGAAATGCACGGAAAACGCAAATCTAATCTTTCGAAAATGAGTACAGTGAAAGCTCTTTATTCGCGAGGAATATGTTCCATAAACATGCCACGAATACAGAAAGCGTGAATACGGAATGGTCATTTATATGGGATTATGGGGGATACCTTCCTAGGTGGCAAAATAAAAAAACAACTATATAACAAATTATTATTTCCTGTCTATTCATTTTTCTTATTCATGTTTGCGTTGGATTATTGTATTTCATTGAGTCGTCCATTCTGTATTCGTATCATTCGCCCTAGTCTTTAATCGTTACATTAAAATGGATAAAAGAGTCTTTGAGATCTGCCTTCTTTGCGTCAGATTCAAATGAATCTCCAGAATGAGGTGTGTAAATTTCCATTTCCTAATCGTTAGTGCTACCTTATTTCTTAGTCGTTAATTCTACAAATATTTTTTATTCGCTGAGTAATAAGGTTGCTTTCATTCTGTTTGTTTACTTTCTCAAAAACGACGATCGTGGCGAAGGCGGCTTGTGACAAAGTCCTCGGCGGTAACATGTACAACATACTTTAGGCAAAATTGTAATATGATCCATTTTACTTTTTTCATCAGTCCATTTGACGGCATTTAAAAGGATATCGGGTTGGAATCCTTTTATTCTGATGCATATACTTATTAGATCCGCGAATAAAGGGATTTTTAGCCGCGAATATAGGAATTGGGTCGCCTTTTTTTAATCCGCGAATAGTGAAAACGCGAATGAAGGAAGCGCGAATAAGGAGCTTTTCCTGTAATCAATCTCGGGTTATGAGAGTCACTAGAAGTAGAGTTGAATCCTCAAGGAGAATTTAGAAGAATGAAGGAAACGGAGTGACAGGCTTCATTTAGATCAGATGAAACGTCGAACGGTATAAAACATCAAAATTTCCACGCGGACGAAGTCGCGCGTAAAAGCTAGTAAGAGATAAGAGGACACCCATCCCACTGATCATTGTCGCATGTAAGAAGAGACAAACCAATAGGTATTTACGCCGCTGACATATTAGTTCCAAAATTTGACCCAAATATTCAAATTTAGTTATAAAACTTAATCCTAAATTTTATCTATGCGCTCTTTTTAAAGATGGTGTGTTCAATTTTACAAGATTAGATGGAAGGGTAAAATGAAATACCTTTATTTGTTGTTCGTTACCCTTGTGGGATTTTTTCCACAATTTATAAAGATTTAAATTTTTAGCTCAAGTATCTTATGAGAAATGTTACTCCGATTTTGTGTAATGAAAATCAGGCTCTGTTTCAAGTATTTTACTGTATTGTTACAACTTTCATATAATTTACTTCTTGAATAAAATTTACTCAATATAAAATTTAATTTTTAAAAAAATGTTTTATTGCGTTTAAACTTATATTTTGTGTTTAGAGATTTAGCCTAATTGTAATATTTTGGGATACCAGACTTCACTAATAAAGAAAATTTCTTCTATAAGTAAAGAATCCGTACGTGTAACTTGTGCGGAACACAATTCTGAAGGATTTATGAGTTGAATTTCTTATAAACTGCCTTCGGTAAATTAATTTATTAGCTAGCTCATTCGCTCGACATGGGAACACTCTTCATTGCTATTTATAAGATTGAATGGAATAACCGAACAGACATTTTCGCGTTGTCTGAAACATTGTTTATTAAAATAAATGCAGTTCAACTCTTTTCATTCGGAAAAACTATTGGAGACAATTATTGTTTGGGTATAAGAGATAGTTTAGAGTTTAAAGCCGTGTTTTTAATTTCTAACCAGTGGGAATGGTCTCCACAAAAAGTTTCTCGCATACTCTTTAAGAGATGTATTATCTCAGATTCCAGACAGCGCCTTGCATACTAGAGTTAAGAAATATTAACTTTTTGGTATACAAGAGTTTGTGTGAACAATCTATCAGAAAAATTCACAAAGTCCTAAATGGTAGTTTTGACATATGATCAATTTAAAGTTTTTACTCGTTCATAAATAATAAAAATCATTTTATTTACTTGCAATTTTCATCATAACTTTACTAATAATTAAATATTTATAATTTAAAAGTTACGCATTAACAATATTAGCGCAGATAAATAATTATAACTTAAATTGTAGATATTTACTTGAGAGTTGCTTTTGAAATTCTCCATTTAATTTGCAAATCATTTAATTCTAATATTTTTTAAAAAACAAATATTCAGTTAGAATTTTATTGTACAGGGTGATTATTAAAATCCTTTTAAGCCTTTAAATTCAAAACGACGTCTTTTATAGACAGGGAAGTAACGTGTAAAATTGACTATGCTGAATTTATTGAGACAGATTACAGCGCCCTTAGTGGCAAAATAAGAAAGTTATAAAAATAACAAAAATAAATAAAGGATATCGATCAAAAAATTATAATTAGAAAAATTTACTCTATATCCATAAACACACACACACACACACACACATATTTCATGCGACTATCTGTAAAACTGACAGAGATATTTGCAATTGTAATTACGAACTTTTCATCACTTGAAAAAGGGTTCGTCCCTAAAAATGAGAAATGTATTCAATGGTATTATCGAATAGATTTTTTATTTGATAACATATGAGCTAGGCAAAGATGAAATGAAATTTAATCAACGACGAAAGTAAATATTAATATTTAAAAATAAAACTGAAAAAGTCACTCAGAGTATCAGATACATTTTCCAATTTTAGCCGTATCCTTTTTCAAGACACAGAAAGTTGATGATTTTAACCGCAATATCTCCTCCAATCCTTCAGATAAACCCGCGAAACTTTTCCCTCTGTTTTTTAAATGCTATAGCGTATATTTCTCCCATTAGTTTTTGGTCGATTTCCTTTATTTATTTATTTATTACTAGCCGCCTTTGGCGACCAGCTGGTTCGCCATGAGTAATGTGTTCTAAAATTTTCAATTAAATCACATATTCATTAGCCTTGAAGTCATTCCAGGCATTGATTGGCCTGAAATTAATATTTTCTTTAAGATGATGGACGGAAAGTTCTAAAAGAACTCGTTTTCCTAATTATATTCTTTAATTTTATAAATCAGTCAGTTTTAATTATCGATTATGCTTCCAAAATATTAAAAATGTTTTTTTCGGTGATGTTACCAAAATATTAAATATGTTTTTTTAAAGAAAGTGAAATAGGGAAAAAATATTGAATTAATGATACAGATATTGCAAACGATAATAGAAATATGCCATTAGGTCCGAATTTCAATGCATATCCTGTCTAAATTCAATCAGGTTTACCGTAAATAAAGAAGATTTATTGAATTAATGATATAGATATTGCAAACGATCATAGAATCCTTTGCCTTGCATTTATTTTTTTAGAAAATATCACTATTTATATTTATGTTATTTTATCCAGTCCCGAGCTGAAAGTTGTATTTCTTTAGATTTGATTTGCGATGATAATTTTTTTTTTTTTTTTTTAAATCTGAACTTCCGTCATTCTTTTATTTTATTTTATCCGGTTACGTGCTATAAAAACATGTTTAAAATATTTCTTTAAAAATTCGTTAAAAATAGAAGCTTAAGTTACACATTAAAACACTGATACCAATAGAAAGCTAATTTTTTAATTGATGTAAAAATCATGTTTGTGCGATAATATTTTCGGAAGTTATAGCGGGAAAACGCCGAAATTTCGCTTAATTTTTAATTCAAATTCTAATTAAAAATTCGAAAAAAAGGGCTCCGAGGTGCACATTCCCGACCAAGGTATACATGTACCAAATTTGGTAGCTCTGGGTAGAACGGTCTCGCCTAACACACACATTGAGCTTTATTATAAGTATAGAAGATATAGATATAGCTAAATAAATAAATTTATTCAATTACATCCTGAAATAAAGAGTACATTGATGGCATATATACAAAAATAAAAAGTGAAAAGAAATGAAATATTTCAAAAGAGAATGTAGTATCTTTAAATACTACTGGCCTTTTGAAAAGAAAAAAATAATTCTTCTGTCATCATTATTTGTTCTTATATTGAAATATAATTTATTTAATTATTTAATCTTGTAGAATTTTTCTATATACAATGTTCTTAGTTTTTCCTTGTGGTGCAAGGATGTACAGATTTTTACTATCACCGACTCTCGAGCAGCCAACATATAACTGTCCGTGTGAAAAGCAAGGTTTTTGTAAAGCTAAGCCAACTACTTTTAAAGTTTGGCCTTGAGATTTGTTAATGCTCATACCAAAACTCAGCTTAACTGGAAATTGAATTCTTTTAAACTAGAATGGGACATCTGATGGTATATGAGGAATCCGTGGGATGAAGACATCCTTGCCTGCTGATTGGCCTGTAGATATGGTTGCTTCAATAACGTTCGGCATCAATTTCTTCACAATTAGTCTTGTTCCATTACAGAGAGTGG
The DNA here is from genome assembly GCA_026543055.1 of Argiope trifasciata. Taxonomy (NCBI): domain Eukaryota; kingdom Metazoa; phylum Arthropoda; class Arachnida; order Araneae; family Araneidae; genus Argiope; species Argiope trifasciata. The sequence goes on along the minus strand of JAPMOQ010004482.1, from coordinate 968,155 downwards.
GAGGATCTAGATTTCTCAAAAGCATTACAGGTGCACCAATCTTTAACTCTAATTTATGTGTTGGTAAACCGGATGGTTCAAGTGAATTCAGAAATTCTGTTGGATAATTAACTACCTGATTTGTTTCAATTACGGTGTCAAAAGATTTATACATTTTAATGTACCTGGTAATTTCCTTAACAAATGGTAATTTATTGTTTTAACTCCCTCATTTGTTGGAGAGAGAATAGCTCTTTCACATAGCCAGTAAATATCGCAAAAATTACTTTCGATATTTGGAAATACTCTATCTTGAAGATCCTCCATTGTTTCTACAATGTTACCAATATTTTTCAAAGATATCAATCCTTCATTATCAACTGTCATAGTTCCATTACCGAGATGAAGAAGGTCCTGAGCGAATTGCTCGGTGGAAATGTCACCTGTAAGAAGAACTCTCATGTTCGTTTTCAATCCAAATCTTTGAACACTTTTCCAAAGATAAGATGCTTTTATCGATGCATTCATTTCATCGGCTTTTGTGCCTCGTGGAACAACAGGCAAAGTTTGGTGAAAATCACCAGATAAAACCAGAGTTACACCACCCATTCACTTGTTATTCTGAAAAATATCCTGCATAGTTGTATTAAGAGATTCCAATGCTAGCTTATGTGCCATTGTACATTCATCCCATACAATCAATTTACACTTCTTAAGCAATTTCGCTCTATCTGAGTTTCTTGAGATGTTGCAAATTGTATTTTCAACAAAGAATTTGAAGACTGAATGACTTGTTCTTCCACCCGTCAAGAGAGTTGCAGCAATGCCGGAAGAAGCTACTGCAAGAACAATTAGATTGTTTTGTCTAATTTTTGCTAATAAAAGATTAATCAGATACGTTTTACCTGTTCCACCTGGAGCATCCAAAAAGAATATACCACCAGTTTCAGTAAAAACTGCTGATGCAATTTTTTCAAAAGCAAGTCTTTGATCTTCAGTCATATTAGGTTCATTTGTTTCAACATATGATGTTAGTTGAGGAATATCGTAACATGTCTCTCTTACTATTTCATAATTTAAACTGTTATTGATATCCCGATGTACCTCTGGAAATCCAAACGCTTTTAAATCCTTTCCTCCTAATGCTTTAATTTTATCTTCAAGAGCAAGTAAAGCTTTATTAAATATTTCATCATTGTAATCTAAATCCGTATTATTAATTGTAACTCTTGTTTTATGCAAAATATCTTCTGACATATTTTCTCTATGTAAGTTCCATAATTCTACAGGATTTGATACGCAGCAAGTTTGAAGAATAACTGCATATAGATCTCGCAACATTTGCCCTGAATGCGTTATTGCTGCTTCATCTAACGTACTTTTCCAGTGAGAATCATCTTCAAGAAGTCCTCTCAGTTTGCAAGCCTGTTTGTAAGTTTCACAAACAATTCCATTAAATGTTTTCAAATCAGAAAAGGATGCTGGGCCTATAACCTCATGAAGTAATAATCGTAGATGGAAACATTCCGAATTACTTGGATGAATGGTATAGACTCGACCAAGAGCATCACTTGATTTAATTCCTGGATGATCAGGTACAGCCTGCCCAGATTTCCTAGGAATCCATTTCTTGTTGCTTTTATTCCAAGTATAATATTTAGGAATTTGATGGTACAATAAAGATAGAGCAAATTCATCTCTTTGACATAAAGAGAAAAAAGCAGTTAAAGTAGTTTCGGGTGGAGCTTGTACTCGTTCTAAAACATTTTCTTCTGTGAAGTAAACTCTTTGGCCATTTTCAAGATGAACACTTAAATGAACAACAGTGGGATGCCTTTCGTGAATAGGAAAACCTAATATTCTCCAAACTGCTTCATTGCTGCTGAGATATCTTCCTACTTCGTAAGTTTGAATTTCGTCTTGCTGAATGTCATTATTTATTAAATTAAATATAGCCATGTCAGAACCTTTGTTAATGTATTTACACACATATTTAATAGATTTTATAGAGCTGCAGTATTCGACGTTGATATGTGCATTGAATGCTCTTGATAACAATGGACAAAAAGGAATAATCCATCTATTATCTATCACTATCTCAGAGCCACGAACTTTCTTTATTGTTACTTGCCCTCCGTCTTCAGGTTTCCGTCTGCGATAAAGTGGATATCCGTCATGACCTGTCGGTGTTTCTTTTAAAAAAATCTCTTGGATACATTTTTGTGCATTTTCCATCTTTCATGCAAGGTGACAGAGGATTGATGTTCCCACAGGGTCCATGTATCATCTGTGTCTTAATAACGTTGTATAATATTGGGTCTATTTCAGGATTTGGTAATTCGGCAGTAATTAAGGCATCAATATTATGAGCATAAAATTTTTCTTTAAACCACAGAAGAATATGTGCATGTGGAAGCCCACGTTTCTGCCACTCAATTGTATAAATAAAGGATCTTATTTCTCCAAATATTTTGCCTTTTTTTATAAGATTAATGAGCGATTTCAGCTTCAAATAGAATACGCGGCAGATTATATCATGTCTATCATGACTTTTTTGTCTTAATAGTAACTCTTCTGTAATCTCCCTCCACAGTGGATTGCATGTGAAAGTAATAAATAAATGAGGGCTTCCGTAATTTCTAACGTATGTCATGGCATCTTGAGTTCTTTCGTGCATGTATCGGGGGTTGCCAGTAAAAGTGGATGGTAAAATTGTTGGTTTTCCAATTTGTTTTATATTATCATCTTCATTTATAGCATCTCTCAAATGGATATAATCTTCAACACGGAGTTTCTTTTGATTCAAGCGAATAAATCGTAATCGCTCGGTTTCTATTTTAGCATACATATCTACAACAAATTGCTGGAAAAGTTCTTTGCATCTTAAAATTATGTTGAAATTTGATGCACGAAACATAATCCGAAATGCATAAAAATCCATTGCTGAAATTTTTTTTGGAGTTATTTCACCAGCAAGATTGGTTTGTCGCAATTCAAAGTTATATCCATCCTCACCTTGCCAAAACATTAATGGATATTGTAATGTATCGTATGCGCGATGAGTTTCCGCTATCTTTTTTATTTCACTACTCCTCAGCTGTAACGAAATATCGCGACTGCCATGCATATTGCCAGCTAAGATAATCGCAACTTCGGATATTGTGGGAGAATTAAATTTTCTTTCATGTTCGCCGGAGGGTACTTTATCTGCACGAATGACAATTTGCATTTCAGGTGTGATTTTTTCCATTGCGCATTTTAAACTTTGAACATAACTATTATGCTGATGAAGAATTGCTTGTAGTTGCGACACTATTTCTGATTTTATGCTTCTCACATGCAACGCTGTTCAACCTGTTGTGCTTTGTCAGCAACGAAATAAACTTGTAGAAATTTTGGCTCCTCATTCGGATGTGGCTGCAAACTACCTATTCTATGGTATACTTGTCCTTGAACTTTAAATGTTGGCATAAAACCTTGCTCTCTAATTTCTCTACCCGAACCGAATGAAGTCATTTGAAAACATGAGTTATATTTTCTGATGTTACTTTGAAAATTAATAGCGCCAGGAGAGTCGGTGGGGAGAAGCGTGAGGAGTGGTTCTGGAGGTGTTTGTGACAAAGGCAGTTGGATTTTACCATTATTACAGCACATGCTACTGGATTCGCCTTTCCATTTAAGAGCCTTACAGTAACTGCATTCAATAATCATTCGACCAATTTCTGCTGTAGGATCACATTCATAAGCAATGTTGGGATCATACGCTAATGCAGAATTTTCTTTTTGTCTCCATATTTGCATTTCTTGTGTTTGACATCCTCATCGCGTTATTTAATTGCTTTATTTGGCGATTATCAATAGTTTCCGATTTTCTTAAAATGGACATCTTTTGACTATTAGATACTTGTCTATTGCATCTTTCCTCGTATGTTTCAGATTCTCTTAAAGTGGACATCCTTTGGTTGTTAGATATTTGTCTATTGCGTCTTTCCTCATCCGTTTCAGATGCTCTTGAAGCTGACATCCTTTGACTGTTAGATACTTGTCTATTACGTCTTTCCTCATCCGTTTCAGATGCTCTTGAAGCTGACATCCTTTGGCTGTTAGATACTTGTCTATTGCGTCTTTTCTCGTCCGTTTCAGATGACCTTAAAGAAGACATTCTTCTCTTATTAAACAATTGTCTGTGACGTCTTTCAATATTTGTCTCAGATGCTCTTGCGGTAGCCATCCGTTGTCTGTTAGACATTTGCTGTTGTTGATGAAACTCTTCATTTTCGTTTTCCCGAGAAGAAGCGATTCTTTTCCTTTCTCTGTTTTGAATTGATCTTGAACATTTCTTTTTTCTTGGGGGAGACATATTTTATATAAAAAATATTTTTTTTTTCTTTAAAATCAGTACAAAATTTAAGAAATAGTTAAAGTTAAAAGATTCAATTATTAGGAGTTAAAGAGTCGGTAACTTTATTCAGAAAAACCCGTTGAGTTTAATGCTCTAATAATTTATCGGTTATGCTTCCAAAATATTAAAAATGTTTTTTTCGGTGATGTTACCAAAATATTAAATATGTTTTTTAAAAGAAAGCGGAAAAGGGAAAAAATTATTGAATAAATTATTTAGATGTTGCAAACGATTATTAGAAACCTTAGCTTTGCATTTATTTTTTTAGAAACTATCACATTTTATAATGAAAAAATATTGAAATAATGATACAGATATTGCAAACGATAATCGAAACCTTTTCTTTGCATTTATTTTGTTAGGAAATATCACATTTTATATTTATTTTATTTTATCCAGTCACGTGGTAAAAGATGCATTTATTTAGATTT
>JAPMOQ010004482.1:942152-963333 GCA_026543055.1 Argiope trifasciata | reverse complement strand
TTTTATTTTATCCAGTCACGTGGTAAAAGATGCATTTATTTAGATTTGATTTACGATGATAGTTTTTATTTTTTTTGAACTTCCGTCATTGTTTTGTTTTATTTTATCCAGTCACGTGCTAAAAAAACATGATTAGAATATTTCTTTAAAAATTCGTTAAAAATAGAAGCTTAAGTTATATATTAAAACTCTGATACCATCAGAAAGCTAATTTTTTTATCTTTAAATGGATGTAAAAATCATGTTTGTGCGATTATATTTTCGGAAGTTATAACGGAAAAACGTTCAAATTTCGCTTAAATTTTAATTCAAATTCTAATTAAAAATTCGAAAAAAGGGCTCCGAGGTGCACATTCCCGACCTCTAAGGTATACATGTACCAAATTTGGTAGCTGTAGGTCCAATGGTCTGGCCTGTAGAGCGCCAACACACATACACACATTGAGCTTTATTATAAGTATAGATTATTTTAGTTATCTTGGTAATTTGCTTACTTCGCTGCTAGAAGCTTTGCAACCTGTCTGAATAAATTCAGTATAATACACGTTATATCCTTGACTATACGAAACTTTGTTTTGAATTTAAAAGGATTTTGCGGATTACCCTGTATGTCTAAGCTTTATGTTCTGAATCCCTTTACTGGTTAAGTTCCGAATTTAAATTCTTACAGTTCTTTGAATTTGTAAGAGATTGAAGCCAAACATGAAACTGTTTTTAAATGTTTGAATCGGATCACTATTCTTTTTTTTTCTCCCAGATTAGAAAAACAGAAATATAAATGTTAGAAAGTTCGGGGTCCTTAAATGTCCGGCATTGACTTTTCAGTAATTCCATGAATGTCCTTTAAAACATTGATTTAAGCTGTTCTTATTCAAATGTCCATTCCTTCACGCACCTATAGATCGACACGTTTTTTCTGCAACTCAATACCGTTGCACATATTATCTTTCAGTCGCTGAATATCAGGATTTTGGAGATTTCTACTCAATAATTTCAGTGTGAGTTTTGTGAACCAATTACACCAATAAAAATGCAATATTTTAAATTCTTACCGTCATATAAATAAAGATGCTGTGTTTTAAATTCTTACCGTCTCGTTACTTCCCTGCCTATAATGGCATCTTGTATCTCCCTAATGGCATCTTGTATAGGCAGGGAAATAACGAGTAAAATTGACTATGCTGAACATATTTTCAATATATTGCCGCATTGAAATGAAACATCGCCGATTCTGCATAGCTGAATGGTTATGACGCTGGACTCATAGTCAGAAGATCATGTGTTCGAATCCCAAAAGACTTAATATTTGTTTTTCCTTTATTTCGTGTTCCAGAAGATTCCGGACCTTTCTCTCATTTACCAGATAAGTGCTCTGGACTTTTCTTATCGTCTCCAGAAAGGTATTTTAGAACTTTCCCTACCTGTATAAAAGCTGAAGATCTCTCAGTCACAGGGTTCTTGGTTCACAGTTGAACTAATAAATGGATTTCACTCAACTTTCTGTGTCTTCTTCAGTTCTATATAAGTGACAATATTATTATTAAAAAACATCCTTTTAATATTTTTAGGTGTGTATCCAGAAGAGTGAATGGTTGTTGTTGCTGACAACAGTTGACTCACAGTTGAGAGAGAGAGAAAGAACATTACTTTAGTTACAGTTTCGGAAGTAATTCTAAAACTAATTGTTTTGCATCGAGGCAAAAGAAAAAGCTCATATATCATAGAATTCAACAATATATTTATTATATTACAAACATAAACATAAATTAAAATTTATGTACATATTTTAAAATAAAAACGGGAAATTATAATACACAACCTACTAAACAAACGAATGAGATTCATCGATAGAAATCACACATTGGCGTGGCTAGTTCTCCTCCTCATGGCGGCCCTCAGGCCGTAGCCAAGGTGGTGGCGGGAGGCGATGAGGCTGGACGCGAGGGCCATGCGAACAAGTGAGTGCGCCCCGCCGGGGAACTGGACGAGAATGGTGGCAACCGCCCCGAATCCATCGGAAAGGGGCTCGACGGCCAAAGCCCTCAAACTCACCTTGTCCTCCAGCTGTCTAGGCGAGTCCCGGCCATGGCCCTTCATGTACTTCAGCTTCTTGCGGTAGTTGCTGGGCGAACACATGAAGAAGTCCGAGTCGTCGGGTTCGTCGTCGATGACCACCACAATGTGACCGAACGGACGGCTGGCCATGTGCTTCATTTCGGCGGCGTGGAGGCGTCTGGCGCGGCGCAGGTCGAAGGCCTGCTTCACTTTCCAGGCGACCACACACACGGCCAGGAACAGGAAGAAGCACGAGAAGAAGACGGAAAAGAAGACGAAGAGGTCGATTCTAGTCTGGTCCTGCCTGAAGAACAGGCTGCCGAAGGTCTCCTCCTCGGCCCCGCGGAGGATCATGTAAAATCTCGTTGTTCTAAGATCGTGGACCTCTTGGGGGATGGTGACCACCAACCTGTTCTCGAGATTCCTCACCAGCAAGAAGTCTTCGCATTTTTTGACATCGATGTACGTGGTGAGGCCTTGCGCGTCACCGATCTTAGGACGCAAGTTCTGCAGGGGTGTCGCCTCGCTGGGGTTGGCAGTGCCATTCTGGAAACTTTCTCGCTTCTTCCTTCTCATGGAGGCTGAGAATTCCGGTGTGATTTCGTAGTTGCTCAAGTCGATGCCGTACTTCTCGTCGACGTAGATGCGGTGCAGCCCCGTTGGTTTCTCTACGTCCACGATGAAAGCGTCCTCTTTGGCAGAGAGGAAGAAATCGATGCCGCCTTTGGTGATGTCCACCACGATGCGGATGTCCACATTCATGTATCTCGGCTGAACGGCAAAAAACACGGTTTGTCCACGAAGCAAAGGTATGGGAGTCCTGTTGCATTCACCTACAACAAGTGTTAAGTTAACAAGTGTTTTAAAATAGCAATTCTTTTAAACAACAAGTGTTGTTGTTGTCATTGACAAGCTCGCTGTCAGCGATTTTAAGCCTATGCCAATGATGTAGGGGGTTGTTTGAGAGTGCCTAGGCTAGGTAGCCTTTAATCTCTTCTTCAACTAAAATGATTAATGTTACCAGACAGCTTATTGTTAACATGGATCTCTCTATTATGGTAGGTTATGACATAACATTTAAATTAAGGAAAAACAAAGTAATAAAAATAATGATTTCATATTGCGTGGTGGGTTTTCCTGCTTAGTACATTGGCAAATGGCGGGGTTGTAGCCAGGAGATAAAGGGGTTTGCCTAATTTAGAAGGGTGCGGGGCCGTCTTCTATTTTTGTTGCTTTTAGGGTCATAGGCTGGAAGCCTAAATTCGCGACTTTCAGTAGCGCCAACTAGGGCCAAGAGTACGACTAAGCCATTTCATGTTTCACATTCGCCTTACACAACCCCTTTTTACAGGAGGGCACATTCACACTACTCACAGTTAGAGCAAAAAATAACAACCATGCGCGAACCGGAACTCGAATCAAGAAGGCCAGATCACGAGGAAGACACGCTACCCCTAAACCAGGATGAAGGCACAACAAGAGTAAAACAAGTAAACACATAAGTGTTTAAAATAAGTAAAAATTGTTTCCTGTTTTCACAAAAACTATTACATTGTATGGGTTGCCTGATAATTTGTATGAACTCATAATGAGTCTCTCCCTCCCTCTACCCCCCCCTTAAAAAATCCGTTTCAAGCACATAAACCTCCTCTTTTTAAAATTACTTAACGGTGCCCTTTCGTTGCCTTTCCTCATTCCATTTCCCTTTCCAATTTTTTAACTAGTATCCAAACACTTACTGTATTTACTTGATCTCAGTTTTTTAATTATTACCAAACTTAAATGTGAAAATGTTTATCTCAGCAAAAATTAATTATCCTCTTTTGTTTTTAATCGATTAAATATAGGAAGATAATTTTAAATTCACTTTAATTATGAGATAGAGACACAAGATTCTTAAGAATTGCTGACACCTCACTTTTGCCTCCTATTTAAATATATTTTTAACTGGATCAACACAAGTGATGTAGTTACCAAAGAAAAATAAATGCATCGCTAATAATAAAAAAAAGCTACATATATTAATTTTTATCATCCCAAACATGGAAAAAACAAAGAAACACTTGTGCTCTAAGTGCTATTTACCTTTGAAATGCGCCTCGCTAGTAATAAAATGGCAAAGAAGCTATAATTTGATGGTCAGCCATTGAATATTCAAGCAATATAAGAACAACAGTTAATAAAAATCAATTTAAAATAATTTTTATAATAACATAAGAATAAATATTCTCAGTTTGAAAATGATGTATTCTATCATCAAAAAAATCAAATTAGATAAAAATTGTGTCCTCTTAAAAGACTTGCTTTTAAAAGTGAATCATAATGAAAATAAACACCATTAAATAAAAATATCTGCACCTTTTCATCATTAATACATGAAAATCCTCTCAATCAGTTTTCCGAGCTTTTGATAGATTAGATAAACTAAACTCATTAATAGTTGAAATAAATTGGGAAACATTAATGTAGCCAGTTCCTACCTTGAGTAGTAGGGTCGAAACAATATTCTTTGTCTAAATACATGTGGCGATAACACTGGTGGCCTTTGGAAGGGGAACCAAGAAAATATTCAGCACACTTTGAACACTAAAATAGATTACATTTCAATATTGCTCAAAACACAATTTTATAATTTTTAAGTACAAAAATCATTAATTTTTATTTCAAACAATTTCAATGCAACTATTAGCAAATGCTTGGAATGAAAAATGCATCTCAATATCATAAGAAATCTGACATTAATAAGTCAGATCTTTGTTGGGCATATAGAACATGTTTTCTGCATAGTTCAAACTTGAGAGTTTTATTTTTAGTCAGATAAATGCATGATGTTTGTCTTGAGATACCATATTTTGGGTTGACAGGAGAATTTCTATAATTACAGCTACAATTATATCATATTCACTTGTCTTCGATACTCTCTTGTTGATTTAGATGTGGGAAAAAAACCGAAAAAGAAATGTAAAAAAAGTTGGACTTTTGAAAGGATACCGATTAACAAGTACTATATCCATTAACGGCTTTATCTAATAGAGCAGTGGTGGGGAAACTTTTTTTAAGACGGGCCATTTGTAATAACTAGACGATCGTAGCGAGCCAAAGAATAATGCTTAATCGTTAAAAAATTTATGTGTTCTATAAACATATGCATATATTATTACATAGACTTATTATTTTAATAGTAAAAAAGCAAAAGGTAAAAAAATTATAAGCACAAAATATAAAATGAATTTAGTGTAGTTCTTGATATGAAGTATTATCACTTTATTTTCTGGTGTCATTACTGGTTGATGGTGCATGAGAAGGTTCCATTTGCGAAGCAGAAATTCTTAAAACTGACGAAAGGTGCTAATCTGTAATTCTGTTTCTTAAAGAAGTTTTCCTAAGCTTCATTGTTGAAAAGATTTGTTCGCATATATAAGATGAGCCAAACATTGTCATTATCTTCATTGCATGAGTAGTGAGATTTGAGAAATTATCTGAACTTAATTTTTTATAAAATTCTAGTAAATGTACTTCTTTAAATAAAGTAAAGAAATATTTCCACGTCCATTCTTCTTTAAAAATTCGACATTCTGAATCCACTTTTCTTTTTTTAACATCCATTTTAGACGTTACCTACTACGGAGAATAACACACAAAAACGCAATCGACGAAAGCTTACTACTAACTAATGCTCTTGCGCGGGTGTTTGTTGAGGCAGTGGGAGTTTCGGGGATTACACAACAATTACTCGAGTCACAGCGGGTCGTTGTAGATGACTGACTAAGTCGCTAACTAACTGATCTTCGGGCCGCCTCGCTTGTATTTATACTTACCTGCAAGGATAGTTCGGGAATTGGAGTTTTGTGGTTCTTTCCGCAAAACAGAACAATGCATCGAAAATGCGAGAGTGTCTGGAAGTTTCGAGCGAAGAGGAGTCAGCTGCTTGGGTCGGATGGATTTGTCCAGAATACTATTGTGTTTTGAATATCGCCGCAGGTAGTTTTTATGCGGGTCGTCACATTACGAAGTAAGAATGCGTTTAAACATTCTCACGACGGCACTTTTAAACGGGCCGGATTAAACCTTTCTTCGGGCCGTAGTTCCCCCATCACTGTACTAGAGGTTTGTGAAATGTTATATAATACAAGAACAGCATAGTTTATAACATTTTTTAAAAATTCCATAACTATGTGAAAAACTCATCAGATTAAAAAAAAAGCGATGACCAATCTGGTAGCAAGTAAATTCCAAATTCATTTTCTTTTAAAAAAAGTAATCCTGAACCTACCCATTTCCCATTTTCGGGAATTATTATGGTAACCTCTTTTTAACTCCCTTTTCAATATAGTAGAGTCCTCATTTAAACAAATATTCATACTGATGTTAAAACTGTTAAGTAGCAATAATTGAGGTATGTCCTCATATATGCCTTGTATAATTATAATATATACATTAACTATAAATGCAGCACAAACATCATTATAAATATTGAGTTCTTTTAGCTCATCTCTACAGGCAAAAATGTTACAGTTACCTCAAATATATCTAGGATGGGAAAAAATCTCATTTATTAAGGATTAATACAAATTAAAAATCCAAACATTTAGTAATTAGTACACAAATTAGTGGGCCATTGGAAAATACGATTTTGTGATATTAATACAAACACCATACACATTCAGCAGTAAATGGCAGCTCCTCTAATACTTTCTGCAGAGAAAAATTTGATAACTGCTTTTCAGCTTGTTTAGACAAATCCATGCGTACTATTGTTAGACCCCCTCCCCCACTGTAATAACATGCTACCAGTTTTAAATCGGACTTGTACTGTCAAAGTTTTTTAGTTTCAAAATCACACTACAAACCATTTAAAATAGCTCCATTTTCATTTGGAAATGTTTCAAATATAAAATGGCTTTTCAAAAACAACATAACTATACGTGACTATAAAAGACAATAACTAAACTCTTTTATAATTGCTAAATTAGCAATGTAATACATTTTATGGACAAACATTATAAAGACATTTCCTAAATTTGAAAAAAATTATTTTCTTCAAACATTTTTAATTTTGGAAGGTCACATAAAATACAAGAATTCTCCATCAAAAAAAAAAAAAAAAAATTCCAACATCAATGTGTTCTATATAATTACAAGGTTCTATATAATTCTATATAATTACACTGGGAGAAAATAAATTGTTTTTTTTTTAATATTTAACTAAAATACTTGCCCCATAAAATTATTAAACTTACATAAGATGTAATTCAACAAACTATATCAAACAATATATAATTCTACTTTATTTTCATATTAAAGGAATGGTAGAATTTTTTGCACAACTACTCATGATTGGTCGATTGTTACAGTAATGAGTGTTTGCACCAGTAATAATGCTTTATAATTAAGATAATTGATGAACACTTTTATTTATCAGGAAGATAAATGTAAAAAGATAATATTGCCACATAAAGAAACCTTACCACGAGTTCAGTGGCCGAATGGTCAAAGCACGCGATCCAAACCCAGAGTTTGTGGGTTCGATGCTTGCCATGGCTGTTATAACCAAAGTGTGGAATTTTAGTTTGTTTCCGTATGTTCCGTAACATTCTAGACCTTTCTTTGTAATGCAAATTAGTTGTTTCTTGAATATTCTGTTCTTGTATAAAAACTTATACTCACTCGTCGTGGGCAACTTCTCGACCTTGTGAAGTTGCAAGTCGCTACTTTCCTTCAATACACTTGTTTCTTAGTTTAAAGCTGACGGTGTGTTTATTTCAATCTTCGGGACAATATGAAGGTCAATTTTATTTATGTGAATGAATTATCCTTACAAGACAAATTAAATTTAGGGACTATCAATTGGAAAGTGAAAGTCTTCAAAAGTTAATACTGTTTGGATTAATGATCTTACTTGGAGCTGCCAGCACGGTGTCATGTGCAGCATATTTTTACTATTTTTCTGCACACACTGTCGGTCATTCTCCGTGTTGTTCTGGCAGTTGCAGTTCTCTCCATTCAGAGGATTGCAGGTATCGCCATGGCCATTGCACTCACAACTGTTAAAATGTGCATAAATATGATTTTGAAACAAAAACATAAATAAAATTTCCTATTAAATCAATTTTTCAGAAGTTCATATATACTATATTCAATAACAGTTTGTTATTGAGGTAGTGAATCTGCAATAAATATATATATTTTAAATAACATTTGCACCATTTAATTCAATGGGATGTATTGTTCAAATGGAAATATTGATAAAATTATCTGTATCTTGTAACTGCAGTTTAAGTATGAAAATTGACCATTTTCAGAATATTTTCTAAACTGATATCCTATTTTAAATTTATATAAAAATTGTTATTTCACAAATTCTTTTTAGACCATACTCTGAAGGTCTGGACAACAAATGATTTCTCCTCTCCAAATTTCTATATGCCAATGAAACATCTGCAATCTTTAAAAAGGTTAATGCCCATATGCATGGTTCTAAAGCAAATATTATATGTATCCTCCCAGTATTTCCATATAAGAGTAAATATTTAAAAAGAGATAAACAATTTAACTCATAATTTAAAATTGGTATATGTAGATTAACTCTCCCTCTTTTTTTTTCCTTCAAAGAGGGATCCTCTTTATTTCATTGCACTAGATACAGGTATTTAAATTATACAATCAGACTTGGTAATTTGTTTTCCCTTTCCCATGGCTATATTTATTTTATAAATATTTTATATAATGTAAATACATTTTATTAAAAGTGAAAACAGGCCATAAAATTAATTAAATTAATTGAAATCTTATAGGTTTAAAATGCAAAGGTTTTAAATATTAATAAAAAAGCATTATCTTTAATCGAGGATAAATAATTGTGATCCTGTTAATATTTGAATTGGGCATAATATTTGATAATAGCTTGAATCAACCCCTTTCTTCTCGCGGGTGAAATTTCTATCTCTATTTCTCGCGCCCGTGATATTTCCGGGTTGGCGTATTCAAAAGTAATGTGCAAAAAATATTAAAACAATCGATTTCTTGTGGCCGGAATCATGCTTATTTCTCAAAATATATGCCAGATGGCTGCCCTAGACTATTTGCAATGTTTTTAGAGATAGTTCATTTATTTTAAACTAGATGTCAGCAGAAAGGAAACTCGGTACTGTTGTCCTGATTGTGATGTTGGCCTATGTATTTCATGCTTTAAAATTTATCACCCAAGAAAAAATGACTTGTATTTATTCACATTACGTGTAAATGCCACGAAATGATGTTTGAATGCTTAAAACACATATTTTTTTATTTTCTCTCTTTGTTGGAAAGCTAACGTTCAGTTCTTAATAACCCTGAATATTGGCTTTTCCAATTTTTTTTAAAAATTTCAAGCTAAAAATGAATTAAAAAATGAAAACTGAATGCAGATATTGTACATACACTCAGTTTTGTATCATTTTCTTGAATAAAAAATAGGCACTTTTATGACCATTTTCTTTAAAATGATGCGACCGTTAAGGGGTTAACTTAACATATTCTTCAATGATTACAACTAGAAATCTAATCCATAAAACAACTCATTCAGAAACATGGGACAAAACAGCTGCAACAAAACTTACGGTCGACACCCATCTTCCAGTTTCTCTCCGGCTTTAAAGAAACCACCAATGCATTGATCACATCTCTTGCCCTCAGTGTTGTTCCTGCAGTCGATGCAAACTGCCTCTTCTAAGGGACCTTCCACTTGCTTCTCACGCAGCTCATTTATCTATTCATACAAAAGAAAAGATTTTAAACTTCTATTCAATGGGTGCATACCGAAAAAAAAAGTTTCACTTGAAAATTAAAATATTGCATCGCACAGGGTTGCCACTCAAATCTAGAAAAAAACATTACCTAAGTTTACTTTACATGTGTGATGACATCTTAATAAGAAGGGTAACACATTGCCTGGTCATACATAAACATTCCATTGTCGTTTCAATCCATGAATCACTGCATGTGGTCCCCAAGTAACTGAACATAACATTTTCTAGTCTATAATCGATCCAGTTGTACTAGAGGACCCAGTCCATATCGTGCAAGTACAACCCACACCATTATGCAGTCACCAACAGTTTGCACAATGGCTTGTTGACTGTCTAGGCGTATGGCTTCGTGGTGTATGCTCTATATTCGAACATTATGTGATGACATCTTAATAAACCAGTAACGGCCGCTAGACCTTAGCGATCTCTTTTGTCGAATGGATAAGTTACTGGACCTCAAACCTAAACACCGCAGGTTCGATCCTTGGCGGAATTCAACCTCCATTTTGGCACAATTCTAGCCAACACCATCGCCACACTGGTGACCTCGGACTATGAACGTTCAAACTGCTGTCGTGGCGCCATCTACCCGCAGCAAACGCAACCAACACAAAGTCGTCAGACTCACTTGATGCAGCAGCAACTCTTTTCGCTTGCCATAACGCTTGGCGCCATAAAAAATCATTCGTCTCTACAGACTCACTGGTAGGGGAGTATTGTGGTGACATCTTAATAAGCCAGTAACAGCCACTAGACATTGGCGTACGCTTTTACTGGATTTCAAACCAAAACAACACAGGTTCGATCCTTGGCGGAATTGAACATACACATTGGCACAATTCCGCCAATACCATCGCCACAAATGTATATTTAAGATACAAGGAAATGCACAAACAGCACATGAGCTAGCTACAATGAAATATGATTCTAAGGAGTAGAAAATGAAAGAATAGGAAGACTAAGTTTAACATTATTTAAAATAACACATTAAAAGAAGGTTTATATTTACATACAGAAATGTTTTTGAAAATCTTTATTTATTATTTGAAATTAAGCAAGACAAAAACATAAAACAGTCTCGTACCTATTATACAAATAATTTAATGATTACTTCCGAAAAAACATAAGAAAGCAAGATAACTTTTTTATTTATTCATATTTGTCAATTTAAGTATCTGGACATCAATTTTATCAACTTCACATTTTGCAGCCATCAGTTTCATAGTTCTAATAAACCTAATCCTTATCAAATTCAGTATGACATTTCTGTACAGTCTAAAGTGCTTTTTTTCACTATTTCACTTTCAATAAAAATGTTTCTGATATATCATTGATACATTAAAGGACACATGTGATGCAACAAGCTTTAATGTCCCTAAGATTTCAGCTTTAAACGATTTCTCCTGCACTAAAAAATTTCGAAATTGGTTTATCTTCGAACATTAAATTTGACATTTACTGACTTGACGTGTCAACTTTTCTTGCATCCCTTTTAGATACGAGATCTAAACAGGCAGTCTCGCATGTATTCCTTTTAGATACTAAGTTCAAACAGGCAGTCTTATATATATTCCTCTTTTGGAATGACTAGTAAGTACTTGTTATCTTCTTACAAAGTGAGCAGTATGCAGCTAACGATTTTGCATAATCATAATATGAAAGGTTTTGGTGATAGTTTAAATAGGTTCAGTGGTACAGA
Source organism: Argiope trifasciata (assembly GCA_026543055.1). Taxonomy (NCBI): domain Eukaryota; kingdom Metazoa; phylum Arthropoda; class Arachnida; order Araneae; family Araneidae; genus Argiope; species Argiope trifasciata. The sequence continues at coordinate 951,792 of JAPMOQ010004482.1, read as the reverse complement.
GATAAATGTGATTAATAATCTATGCTGTGAGAACAAAGTTTTTAAATGGCAGCAAAAAAATGAAGATTCCTGCAGAATGATATTTAAATGCTTTAGAGTAAGTTTCTAAAAAATAACTGTATCAGTTACAAAATAACATTATTTTTGCAATTAAACAAATTAGGCAATGAAAACTTTAAAACTTAAGATTAAAATTGACTTGATAATTTTAAGGATATGAACAGAGCTTAATTTTAAGCAAGCTATAAGTATATAAGAAATTAAACAGACTTATGTAAAATAAATTAACTTGAAACTCTCGATTCCTATTATTATTTATACTTACATAAGACTGGTTTAAAAATTGGCTTGATGTGCTATTGACGATATCCAAACCAAAACAAAGATCACTGTGGGTATGGCAATATTCACTGCAGGAGATACAAGCGCCTCCGTTGACTGGATTTCCCACAAACATGGGCTTGCATTTCTGACATTGACTCCCCTTAGTTGAAAAAATAAAATAAAAATACATATAAATGCTTGCACAATCAATGGAGATGACAATCAAAAATCAAAATTAGTACATCAAAATAATTAAAATTGGCTATAAAAAATTAATTTCAATAGTTCACAGTTTTATATGATATATAATTAATAAACAAACAGAAAATAAAATGATATTTACTATAACTAAATAATTAATTGATTGCAAAAATAATAATTCCAATAAATAGCTATGTAATTTTAATAAACATATAACATATAGCATGTCAAATACAATAACTGTTTTAAAAAATCTCATTTGATGTATCTAACGAGTGTAAAAAATTTTTTTAATAAGAATTTTTTTTAAAAAATTATATTTAAACTGAAAAATTATACAGCTTCATAATCTTTGAATAAATCAAGAATTACAATAAAGATTAAGATATATCAAAGAAAACAATTCAGAGATTTTTTTTTTAATTTTTAGATCTAATCTAATTAAATAAAAATAAACTTGAAATACAGATAAAAATTCTAATTATTAGCATACTTAAATTAAATAATTTAGTAGATGAGTATATTATAATATATCTGAAAAGACAGAAACCAAGATAAACATAGTACATCTGAAGATTCACATTTGCTATTTTTTATTTGATAGAGCTCTTATTTAATGCATTCACATCCTGGTGTTAGCTGAAAAGAATTCTAAAGGTAATATAAGAGTGTTATCACCCAAAGAAAATGATTTAAGTTTGAGGTTTAAAATGCAGGAGATTATTATGAAATAGAGATTCTATAATTCAAAAATACTTCATCTAAAGATCAACAGCTAATGTCCTGAAATGACGTATCTTTGAAAATGGAGCTTCTTCATAGAAAAGACTAAATATATACATCAATACAGGGTATCACATTCTATATTTCAAGTTTCAGTCAATATTTTTTAAAAATAATTTTATGAGTTGTCTGGTTTGGATATATTATTAATCTTTCACAGATCAATAAAATTAGCCTAAGAATAAAAACTTTTGAAGCCTAAGAACTTTTGATTCTTACTTATATATAAGTACTTATTTATAAATAAATAAGTATTTATATATAAGTATTTATAAGTAAGTAATTTACTTCCATATAATGCAGACAGTTTGTCTCAAAAGTGCATGAATAAATTTTAGACATTTCAACAAAATGCTTTGAGAAAGGCACACAAAATGGAACTATTTCAAATTCTTCAATCTATCATTACCAAAAGTATATGATTTGAAATTCTTATGTTTTATGCTATTGGCATCAAAAACTTAAAATACTTAATTAAAACCATGCATCATAGATTAATTCATAAAATTAATTTTAACGTCACTGCAATGAGTATTACAAAAAGTTCCAAAATGTATTTATAAATTCAGTGTTATAGATGTAATAATTAAAAGTTGCTACTAAATGATAGCAAAATAACCCTTAAATATCAAGGGATAAGAAAATGCTGCAATAACTTAGCTGACATAACTATTATATAAAATTTATTCTAAGTCATACATTATGTTTTTTTTTAAAAGAAATGTAAATTTCAAGTGCACTTTCTTTCTTGTCAAAGTAAATTCTTTAAAAAATCTGTATAAGTTCAGTTTTTAGTTTTACTTATATTCTTGTCCCATTTTAAGGCAACACTAAGGATATTTAAGGACAAACCTAGTAAATTTGAAGCACGGTCAAATGATGAAAACACCCAAATTGGCTCCCTCTCTGCAAACTTCCATGCCAAACTAGCAAGATGATATTTGGCCCTGACATATTTAACATGCATCACACCCACTTACACAACGGTTCTTCAGTTCAGTTATGTCTCAAAACTGAAGTCCCCAGGTTCCAAATCCGAGACTTTACCATCTGGCTGCCTCAGCCAAAATATTTATAAGATAAATAAAATAAAGAAGTACTTACAAATGTATTGTTTATGCATTCCGTACAAGTTTCCAATTCATCAGGTCCAGGACAGTTACTATGGCCATTGCACTTGCACATGACTGAACAATTCAGACCAACAAAACCAAAGTTGCACTGGCATACATTAGGCTGAATACAGGTACCATTTATACAACCCTGCTTGCAAGTGGGCACACAATGGTTTCTGAAAAGGATAAAAATAAATCTATAAGCAAAGATTTGAATAAAAAAATCGTTTTATCTTCCAAACACCAAAATAAAAATATCATAAAATTTTACCATTTTTCTAATCCTGTAAACAGTTTTTTTTCAATACACTTTAAGTTATGGGGAGACCACTTGCGTGGTTGAGTTATTGAGGATCATATTCACACAGATCCAAACACTTCCACAAAGGTGGTCTTTCCCACAAAAATATTTGTCATAAATCTGCAATTTTTCATTCAAAGACCAGAAAATAAATTTCCTCTATCAAGATCATTTTGCTTCTGTGTTATGCTACAAATCAATCAGTCAACAGCCATACAAATCTTAAAATTGTTTTCTTTGGACTTAGGAGATCTAAATATAGAGAATCATCAAAATCTTAAATCAAATTTACATGCAGTTTCAGAGCTTCCTTTATTTTATACGAAGAATGTTTATTCAAAACATTCTGCTGGCTTGCTCACTTGAATGAAACAAATATTTAATTTTATATCAGTATTGTGAAAGTAAAACAAATAATATTACTATCTCCTATACTTAAAAGTCAATGAAAAAATTTTATGGCTATTACTTTAATCTGAATTAGTTCAGTAATATTTGATGAATATCTCTGCATTGTTTTTAAACACACTTATCTAACTAACTAATTATCTAATTAAGTTTAGTTATATTAACGTTCTTTTGTAAAGCAACACTAGGGCTATTTTGGGACGGATCTCCTCATGTTGAACCATGGTCAGATGTCGAGGATGACACCTGAACTGGCACCCCCCTCTCCACACCACGCCACACCAGCGGGAGGACGTTTGGCCTGACAGATTTAGCCTGCAAGAGACCCCCTCACATGACGGTTTTTTGGTGGAATCGAGTCTCAAACCTGAAACCCTCTGGTTCCAAAGTCGAGACCTTACCACCACGCCACCGTGCCCCAAATTATCTAATTAATTCAAACACACTTATCTAATCAGTTTAATTAAACACACTAATCTTAATATTACAAAGATTAAGATTTCCCTACACATAAAAAAATCTAAGCTTATAACAAATTTAATCATACATTATGTAAAAAAAATTACTACATAATGTTAATTAGGACAAAATATATAAATTTAAAAATCACATTCACTTTATCCATGCTTTAAAAAAAAGATGAAATGAAGATTTATTATTAAAGTAAATATAAGAATATAAAACTTAATGCAAGATTGCCAAAAAAAAAAAAACAATTTTACAAACCCTTTCATTTGGTATCCAGGTTTACACTGGCATTCAAAACCTTCAGGAGTATCCACACATTCCTCATGAGTTTTGTCACATGTGTCATGTCCATTCATACATTCGTTTTCAGGAGGTTTTGTTAGATAAAACCAGGTGGGAGCGCCTTTGGACATCTGGAACCATTTGACTGTTTGTGCTGAAAATAACATATAAAAAAGCTATCACAGGCTATTCATTAAATTAAACTAGACTATGAAGAGAATGATACTGCTTCCAAATTGATGCAAAAAAATTAAACAACCATTAACGGATCAATAGGTCATAGAATAATGCAATGGCACAATATTGAGAAAAAGATGAGTTGAATATGTTGGGAATAAGTCAAAATTCTCCTATTTATATCGGCAGCATCCGCAATCGGGTGAAAATTTTTCGAATTCAGCTCATTCGATGCAGTCACACAAGAGCAGAAATCTAAAACGATATGCTAATAACATTACTCTTATTTGCATATGATTGAAGAAGATGAATTTTTGTTTATTGCTGTACATGTAAATAAGAAGTCAAATGTTGGAGTAGTAGTTCGACTGAATTTTCAAGATATTGGTTGTCGTTGTGCGTATTTCAAGTAGATGTGTGATAAGTATGTTTTTCTTTTTTGTTCTGGTTACGAGATGTAGCCACATTTAAATAAATTTCAAGTTCTCTAATCGCCATTGTGTGGATCTCTTTCTTAATAGAAGAAGGCGATTTACTAATTAGACCAAATTTATCCTAAGAGAATATCCCAACTTCACTTTGGTGGAGAAATTAAGGTGTGAAAGTGTTCTTATAACCATTTTTGAAACCCAAATTTAACAAATTAAAAAATAATATTATATTCCAAGTTTCATAAGATAACAAAAGTATGGGGTTGGGAGGACTCAAATTCGTTTCCTAACTACAAATTGCATCTAAAAATTTTGATGAATGGATGAATAATTCAAAAGCAAAGGGATTCAGAAATGCACAGAGAAGGGTCTAAAGAGAGATGCCATGAAGCAAGAAGCGAAAAGAAATCAATGCAGATTATTCTGCTATGCGGAGTCAAACAGCGTGCGTGTGAAAACTTGCATCAAACTGAAACAAAGCAATGAGGATTTTGAAAGACATACATTTTGCAGACATACCAATAATCCAATAATGTGTGACGTCTGTGCTTTACTAAATTCCAAAAAAGGCCTTCGGTGACTCATTTCAACAGTTTAATCAAGGGTTTCAAAAGTACATTGTAGTCAATGGATGTTATTTTGAAGGAGAATAAAGATATTTTGTACCTATGGTTTGTTTTATTCATTTTATATTCTGATTTAGCATATTTTTTAGATACAATTTGCATACTTTTTCTTTTAAAAGTAAGAGTAAATGCAAATATTTATTATTGCAATAGATATTTCAAATATATTTACTTGGTAAAGGAAGGCCATTAAGAAGAATTTGGTTTTCTCGGCAAATTCCTCCAGTTGGACCCATGATGCCACCATCCATGCACAAGCCTCGTCCATCAACCTTGGGTCCAGAGAAGGCACACCATCCACAGTTGGCCTGACCAAGGCAATGGGAAGCCTGGAAATGTTGCCAACAAGGCACAGGACACATAGTTTCATTGCCACGAACAACTAAACCACAAGAACCATCTTCACAGCCAAGAAGTTCAAAACTGGGGGTCATACACTGTCAAAGAAGGGAAAAAAAAAACATCAATTCATACGTAAATTATCATTGACACCAAGTTGTTTTAATCAACAGATTACTCTAAAAAATTAAATTCTAACTTCTATTGTATGTATATGAGACTTAAAAAATACAGATTGTTTTCCCTCTCTGCACTGAATATCTCATTTTCAAAGCCTGAAGGATAGCCTTTACCTTATATATAGAGAACCAAATTAGTAAAAAAAATTGTTGTATGCGAATACACATTTAAACGGTTGATTCTTAAAAACGAAGCCTCATTGAATTTTACAAGAATGGGATGAAAATATAAAGAACTGATATATTCCACTATCAGAATCCAAAATTTACAATAAACTTAAGGTAAAATGATACAGAGTTCAATTTAAAATTTATCTTAAAGTATGTAAAGGGAATTATTAAACATCATCATCATGTTTGGCTAGACAGCCCACTAGCCAAATATAATGATGAATTCTGTTGCACAGCATTCTATTTTTGCAATTTTCTTTCCTGGATAGCCAGAAAGGCTGTCCAGGAAAGAGACCAACTGACCAAAATAAAAAGAAACCGACTCCATCTTTTCCTATTTGTTAGAGGTTTGTATAAAAGAATTTTATTTAAATATAGAATCATCGTACATTCTAAATATATGAGCCACCCAGTTCATTCAATTTATTTTTATGAACTTTATACTACCTGGCTCATTATAGATTTTGTATAACTCAAAATTATATTTTCTTCTGTAAACATTGTTGATTTCAATTCTACCACGAATGGTACACAGAGTTTTTGAAAATGACAATTTTATTTTCTTTAGCTTTGGTCAGGGTCCAGGTCTCTAAATCATAAATAAGTATTGGTTCTAATGAAGGTTTCATACAGATTTTTTTTTTTTTTTTTTTGTATTTGTTAATAGTAGTGGGGATTTAAAAAATCATTTTAGCATACTGCTTTAAAAATTGGACCTTACAAAAAAACTTCATTTGCACCTTCTAAAGTTTCTCAAAATTAGGCTCATTAGATATTAAAAAAATCATTAAGAGATTTCATTCAATATTTTATAGATATAGTTTATAGTTAGTAGTATAGTAATAGTTTATAGTTATTATATATATAATATATAATTTCATTCCAAAAACTGAAATTAAAGAGTAGAGTGCTCACCATTTGCAGAGTTTCGCTCCAGACACACTGGCGCCAACCTCCTTCTCCTCCTGGGCTCTGAAGACAGGAAGTGCAATCAGTGAGTTGGGTGCACCCAACGGGACATTTGTGGGGAGGCATGGACTCAATGAGAAAGGAAGGGGCTGACTGAATTTCCTTTAATACGCAGACCCAATTGTAGATGGGTTTCTTATTTAATGTATGCCCAAAGCCAACTAGTGAAGAAAAAATAATAATTATTGACACAATTACTATAAAAAAAGTAAGAAAACAGAGAAACTTCATTACTTTACTAACAAATGTAGAATTACTTTTAAAATGTAAAATGAATGTTAATATTCTTATATGACTTTTCTTTGGTTTTTTAAAATTATTATTTTAACTAATATCTATTAGTTGCATTAGACACGAATTACATAAACTAAAGGTATTAATTAATTAATAATTCTAATAAAATACTACAGTGAAGAAAAACATTTGCTAACTGAAATCCAGATTAATTTACCATATAATTTCAATTTACATTAAATTCATTAATCTATCATGTATTTAAATTAAGAAAAGAAGAAAAACAGATAATAAAAATAAAACAGATAAGAGAGAATAATTATTTAAACAAGTAACTATAAGAACAAGCAACCAAAGCAGATAAATTTAATTACTTACTTTAAGTATAGAACTACTCTTAAAACATCAAATGGATATTAATATTCTTACAAGACTGTTCTTTGCTTTTAAATTTTTATTTGAACTAATACCTATTAGTTACATTAGACATAAATTAAATGTACTAAGTTGTTAATTATTCTAATAAAATACTACAGTGAATAAAAACATTTAATACTTGAAATCAAGGCTAATTTACCATATAATCTCAATTTACATTTCATTTATTTATCTGTCATATATTTAAATTAAAGTAATAAGCAATTTAAATCCTTTCATTGATTAATTATTCCAATATTAAGATTTTTTGTTTGTAATGTTCTAATGAACAATAATAAAAAAAATTAGTTTTTTCATCAAATATCAAATATTTTTCATCTAGAAAATGTACTATGTGATGATATACATCAGAAATACTGTAACAATACAAAAGGTATCAATTTATAGCCAATATTTATACTGATTCTGTCAATGTAAATGAATGACTACATTACTTATCTGACATTTCTGAATGCTTTAAAATCCTGTTTACAAAACATATTTAGGGTTTGTAATTAATTTGTTATTACATCAAAATAGTATCTCAAAGACACAATCTCAACCGTAGGAATGAAAGAAAGTCATACAGTTCAATATCTGATGAATACAGAATTTGTGGAACTAAATTTGTTGAATTATTTAAGTAAACGAATAGTAATGGAAGACATGGATAATAATATTGTGGGGAAAAACTATACCATCTGTATCAAAGTTACATCACATAATTCAGGTAATTTTCAATGTATGAATTTGTTGACAGACTCTAATTTTAAATGGCAATCATTAACTCCACTCAATCATTAACTCACTTATCAATGATGGGTTATCTATCTTCTTTAAATATATTATAAATACAGATCAAACACATTCATTTTTGATTAACAATAATTAAAACACGATGCCCTTTAAATTTTTAAAGGCAGAAATTGCACTGTATAAAGATTTTAAGGCATATTCTGGCATGATTAATTTGGCATTATGGGAACATAATCTATAGCTATACAAGTTTACAAATTTTATCGCGGGATAAAATTCTTTACTCATGCTGAAAGTAATAATTTTTCTGATCCTAAATGTAATATCTTAAAAATTATTATCAGTTCAAAGGCATGCATTTAAAAATAATTCCAACTGAATTGTAGGCAGCAAATCATTTGTACTCTTATTATGTGTGTTTATATATTCAAAGCTAAAAACAAAGTTCATAATTTTTTAAAAATCAATGCATAAATGAACTTTTACATTTTAATATTTAACATACAGTAAAGTAATTAAAATAGTGACTCAAACAAACCACTGATTATATATACAGTAGAGCATAAAAAATAAAAGCAAAAATATAATAATTAAATGAATAATTAAAACATGAAAGATATAAACAAACAGATATCAATGCATAGTTGAAATGAATTGTATAATTGTAATTATATCTTAGGAATGATTTAAATATAAGACAAAAATTGAATTTTTAAATACATAAAACTTCGGAACCACTCACTGGAGCGAAGTACTTGTCTTGTCCAAATACACATGCGAAGGTCTGCACATTTTTTGCAATCTGTTCCCCCACAAAATCTAACAGGACACATACCAGGCTCGTTGATCACTTTTCTTGGAATGTTACAGTCGCTCTCGTCATCACAGGAAGCCCCTGCTGGCACACAGCGACCGGTACGACAATTTGAACACCACTGGCAAGCCTGTCATTTTAAGAGAGGAGAAAGAAAAAAAAGAGAGATGTTTAATTCACATTAATTACTACTACTGAGAAAATTAATGAATTTTATTTTGTAGGAAACAGAATTTTAAAGACAGGATTAGATAATATTTGAATTCAAATCACTTTGCATGAATATATTGAAAAACATTTTGAACAATATTAGTTTTTATTTTAAAAAAATAATTCTACATATTGCATTTTTATTCAATTGCAAAACCAAATTAATGCAATGAAACAAAATTAATTGATAAGATTTTTTTTACTGACTTGTAAACAGCATAATCAGTTCACATTAAAATATGTTTGTAGGGATAAGATAGGGAAGGGAGGTTGTATTCACAAGTTTTACACATGTCTATTGGATATTCATAAACAAAATATGTATAATAATAAGTTTGATGAAACTGACAGTTGATGCCATTTGGATATTGTTGCTTTTAATTTTGGTATGTATCATTGCTTTCAAAAGAATCACTGAAAATGTCAACATCATTT
>JAPMOQ010004482.1:847391-934910 GCA_026543055.1 Argiope trifasciata | reverse complement strand
CAAATTTTAAAATATACCAGAAGAGTTGTAAAGAAGGACTGAACAAACTTACTAGGTTCAACTTACCAAATCACTTGATGTCATCATTACAATTATAATACATTTTTACATTTAATGAGTTTTAAGAATTGCACAACCAAATGAACTATTTTATTTTGATGCTCTAATAGAAAAATTCCAATTTTTAGTTTTTAACCCTATGAGCCCTGATCACCCGATATCACCCTATTGGGCAGGGGCCTGGCTTAGGTGCTTTCGGACAGTTAAATGAGTTTTAGGGGTGATGGGTATCAGGGTACGACTTAGTTCAATTGGGGCCTGAGGCAAAAAAATTTTGGGGTGCCTACTGCTTCACTTTTTCAGTAATGAAGAACTGTGCGTGGAAATGTACAGAACTTATTTATGGACTTTTTTAATTTGGGGGTCAGGGGCAAAAACTTCTTTGGGGTCCCTACTGTTTCACTATTTCTGTAATGAAGAACCATGCATAGAAATGTATAGAGCTTATCTATGGTATTTTTCTATTTGGGGGCCCCCTCTGATGTGGGAGTCTGGGGCAAAAACTTGTTGGGAGCCCCAGTGCTTCACTATTTCAGCAATGAAGAAAGATTTTTTGATTTGGGGCACGAGGCAACTGCCTTTTAAGTCCCTGCCTTAGCTAGGTCCTGATGGATATTTCTAGACGAGTGTTCATTTAAACTCATTTAACCATCCTAAATCGCCTGTCGAATGGAGCGATATCGGGCGGTATACATATATATAAAATATATTACTATATTTTATAATTCATAAGTATAAATATAAGGGATTCCTTTTTCCCTTTAATTCATCACTGGATAACCCTATTCAAATAGACAAACCATTTAATTATAATTAACCCTTTTGGGATGGGGGCCTCTACTGATCTACCGTCACCAGAAAAACCCTGTACATGGTTGCCATCAGTAGACGAGTCTTAAGGCCTTATCATACGGTGAAATTACGCCAGCACTTTTCCGTTTCTACCCTCAAAAACCGATCAAGCAAGTTTCATAATCGGCAACTTTTTATAACCAGCTCGAAAATGCCGTCGGAAATATTGTCCGCAAACAAAATTCAACCAATCATGTGAAACTTTGAAGTGACGTCACTTTCGTTGCCGTTTGTTGACGGAAAAAGCCGAAGATATTTTGCCGTGTGATAAGGCCTTAAGTAAGGAGGTAAGTAGGTATTAAAACAGACCGCAACATTTGGCTAACTAAACGCTCTTTATTAAGCGAGAAATTCATTTCGTTTGCAATAATGCAGATATCCGGTTCCTAACCGGTTCTTTTAGCGCCAAATGAAATACAATCCTTTCCTTCACCCCAAAAATGTTATAGAATATCACGTTTCCAAACCAAATGACCCCTACTTTTAGGGTCAATCGGGTTTTTCTCGTGACGGTAGAATATCAGTATCCAAGGCACACAAAAAGGGCGGAGTTTACACAAAAGGAATGATCCCATAGGACGCTGGTTTCGCGTTACTAAGCCGAATTTCAAGGGGGGGGGGAGGGAGTATAAGTCTTACTGTTGTCTTATTTACTGATTTTTTTATATTATTAGTCCCTTCATAATACAGGTACATTCCCCCTCTAAAAAATAGCGTTTTCTTGCCATAATAATCCAAAATTTTCCGTAATAAAAGGTGTGCGAAATGTATCCGAAAGCTACGCGAAATACAACAGAACTGACGATAAAACCCCAAAATACTAATAACACTAAAAAAAAAAAAGAATTCGGAGACCAGAAACGCAAATGATTCCATTTAACGGAAATTTACACATCCCAATTCTGTTTATTTACATTCTTCTTATTCCCCAACCCCACAACAAACGATGAGTAAACCAGCAAAGTCAAGTTGAATACAAGCAAACGGAAGGCCAGGATGCTAAAACTATATTTATTTCAAAAATAATGGACACAGAGAACCATCTAGTGATGTTTAAAAATTGTTAGAGCTCAAAATGTACAGAAATGTACTCAAAATGTATCCCCATTTCATGAATTTGATAGCCAGAAATGCTCTGGTGTACCCTTGGAGTGTGAGAGACGTTGGTAGGTAAATCATATCACTGACCTCCGACCCACCACTAAAGCACACGGATTAACCATGTAAAGGCCTTATCACACGGTGAAATTACGTCAGCACTTTTCCGTTTCAAACCTCAAAAACCGGTCAAGCAAGTTTCATAATCGACAACTTTTTCTAACCAGCTAGAAAATGCCGTCGGAAATATTGTCCGCAAACGAAATTTAACCAATCATGACAAACTTTGAAGTAACGTCACTTTCATTGTCGTTTGCGGACGGAAAATGTCGACGATATTTTGCCGTGTGATAAGGCCTTAAGACTTAATGACCGGACCGCCGATACAGCAACACTGGCGGAAACTATGGCTGAGCCCTAAAGCGGTGTTCCTACGAAGAGTCCATTCGCACACGAGCCACGTGCTCCCCCTTCAGACCCCTCTTGCGGTTTACAGGGATCCTTTGACGTTTGAACATTTTACCATCAAATTGTCGGTAGAATCGACAGGCATCAAAGGAGACCAGAAAACCGCAAGAGGGGTCAAAGGGGAAAGCATGCCTCGTCTGCAGGCCATCACCGGCCACGGTACAACCTTGCGTCCCGTCATCGATGGGAGAGCTGGAAACCCCCACCTTTTATTGTGCCCACCGGGTTTCCGAGATCCAACCACCATACCGGAAGCATCTCATCCTCATTTCGAGGTGTCCACCCCTGGGGGTTATGCTCGTAGGTAATACAGATATGATACAACCATCGTGAAAGGGGCGACAGTAAAAATCTTTTCTTCAAAATTCAGATGAATGAATCCTTACTATTATTTCTGGCAACTGAACCCACTCTTGGTCTGCAGTAAATTCCCAGAAATCTCCCAGGAGAAGACGTTCAGCAATGCCAACTCGTTCGCCAATTCCGCCATATATGTACATCGAACCATTCAGAGAAGCTGCAGCATGCAAATGTCGAGGAGGTGGATTGTACTCTGTCACTACCTGTAATGAGAAGAAAAAGACATAGAATAGCTATTTATTTAACTACTATTGTACTATTTATCCAGAGGCGGATTTCCGCATAGGCAGCCGCCTCGTGTCTCGATTTGTGTAGGGGCCTCAAAATCTACTTAGACGAGTATCATAGTGCTAAATGGAAGGTAAATTCAATTGGTATGATTCATGATTGGTATGATTGGTATGAAGGTAAATTCATCCCTTTGGTATGATTCATAGAATTTTTTACTTTTACATTTTTTTAAAAAGAAAAAGTGCTCATTCTTTGTTAAAAGTGTTAATGAGAAAATAGAATATTAAGTACAGAGTTGCGTCTGCAAATTCTTTTCTTAAACTTTATAAGTTCAGAATATTTTCTCATCAGCCTCTCTTTCCTATTCGCGCACTACTGCATATTCACCATGGTTTAAATAAATAATCTTGATATTAAAATTGAACTATTTCCTTGAAATAAATGAAGAATGAAAATAGCTAAGGAACTGAATGACGGTTGCTTTAAATTATGGGTTCACAATAAAAATAAAAAAGATTCATTGGTCTTGAAACAATAGAAAAAATCACTTAGCATATAAAATGGGTCGATAAAAGACATAATGTATAAAAAGACATAAAAGACCAAATAAAAAAAATTTAGAAATTTTTATGGTTGGAATCAACAGTTTTTATATATCTTTAAAAATAGCTGAATTTAAATTAAATAAATTCAGTAATAAATAAGGATAATTAAACACAAGAATATCTTAGACATAAGGAATGCAACACAGTATGGTTCCCTGTCTGAAAAAATTTTCAGGAGTTATAGGGCAAAAATGCTGGAATTTAATGTCAATATGAAAATCATCCCATCATAAACAGACAGTGGTAAACGTATTTACCACTTATGAGTTTAAATGATATTTAACTATAATGCATTGCAGAACTATTACGGCAGTTCAATTGAATTTTAAGCCTCTGATTATCTTATTCATCATCTTATTTGAGTCCTCATAAAAAATATTGGTGGTAAGAATATATACCAGAGAACTATAAAGGGTTAACTAAAATAATCTTACTAACCTTTATCCAGTGTTGGGTTGATGTATTGTAAAGGAAGAGGTCATTCAAATAGCCAGCTGAGGAAGAATATCCACCAAACAAAAGAAGATTTTCTGATCCTGTGTTATCAGGGACAGTGACCAAAGAATGACCAATTCTTCCAACAGGTAATTGAGTGGAATGGTCAGGAGACACCTTTTGATGGTTGTACAGGGTATGCCATGACAAATGATGTAGCATCAACTTTACAGAACAGTCGTCTCCACCAAAACCTTTTTCGCACAAGCAGATATTGTAAACCTACAACAAATAGGCATGCATTACAACATGAATAAGTACAATATAAAATAAATTATGCTTTCGTTAGATTCACCAACAAATATGTAATTCTATATTATCTATTAAACTATCATTTTACTGTTAAATTATCAGCATTTTGAATATTATTAATCTTTTAATTGAAAAAATTATTACAGATAAATAAGCATTATCAGAGAAGATCATGTTTGAAGATTTGTTGTCATTAATGATCTGTTAAGACGACAAACATTTATAAAAATAAAGGGATGTGTGCAGATAAATCCGGAAATTATTTGAATTGCCCACAATATAAAAAAATGGTTCGTAATAAAAACCCAAAAATTACTCAAATCAAAGTAATCCCATTTTGAACACTATAATTAAAAGAGTTTAACATCTAATTTTAAAGTGTCTTAAAAGTCAAATTTTTTAAATTCAGATCTCATAATATTCTGCTCAATGATCAAGCTGACAAAAACAAACTTATGCTAAATCTACACTCTTTAAATTTCCCCACACAACTCATTTATCCACAATAGTAGATTAAATAAGTATTAAATCTACAAATAAAATGGAATTTGGAGAATATGGTTTTAAAACTTATGATAATTCAAATATGAAATCAAAGTTTTCCATGATAATACTTTAAAAAAAAAGCAATGGCTAAACACATTGGGTGAAAAAAGCATAATGTCCTTAATATTATAGGGAACTATCAAAATAAAACATTATAGTGTTTATTTCTTTATTTAAAATGAAATATCATGAAAGAGCAATATTATATATTATATACATAATTATAAATGAAATTTTCTTCATTTTGCATATAGAACTGATATTCCAGAAAAAAGTCATGCCACCAAATGTTTTTGATTTGTTTTCCAGTACTAGAGGGAAAATTTTCAATGAACATTTAAAAAAATTATAAAAATGAAATATTAATTTTAAATTATTTAATAAAGTAGGGGGGAAATATAAATTGCACATATTAATTAAAAAGTAAGTTTAATAAGAAAATATCTGTTTTATAACAGGAATTCTGTTTCAGAAATCCATAGCAATTTAAACAATAAACTGTAAAAAATAATAATCTGCATGCAAAAATAAAGTACATGAATGTACCAGTTGCACAGTTTACAATTTAAATTACCAGATGATTATATATTTGAAAATGGTGCATTAAGTAGGATATAACAATGGTTGGAGCAGCTATCTAAAAATATTGAAGGTATCGCATTCCATTCAAGAACAATTTTGAATGGAGCAGAAAGCAGTTAACACTTGTCTGATGAGGAAAGATACTTCGCTGTATCAAAGAATACTTCTTTTGCTCTTATTCTATTATACATAAAACTGATGTTTAAAGCTAAGAGCTAACATATCAATTAATATGTGAGCTGGATTCATGAATGTAGCAGAATTCATTTAATATATGTAAATTGTTATTCCATTCTGCTTTATATTATGTAAAATATCACTTCATCAAATGCAGAATGTTATGATTTAAATGTAAATGCTGAAACTCATAAATTTTGGTTTCATTACAACAACAATTTAAAAAAATCTGACTTTTTGTTTGGTACTGTGTATGCAAATGATAGCTTTTTATCTTTATTCATGAAGAAGATATTAAGTTTTAAAGACGCTAATTAAAAGAGACAAAGTTTGCCAGCACTTCTAGATTGGTGACAAGAGTAAAAGCAGAAGATTCTAAAGAATTCACCATTGAATAAAATAAAAACCATGACAAAGAGATATAATTAAATCTTACATTATCACAATGTCCTTGATTCAAAGCACTAGAACAGTTATTTGGACAGTTGCTTTCAATACAAGCAGAACAGTTCTCATTACTTTCTATACAGCAGTCCATCTCTACACCTGGTTGATTCTGAGTCAATCGAATGTATGAAGCATTGAAACCATGGGGCATACCACCTCTCTTGAAATGCACGGTCAAATATCCAGATGAAGCAGTGGCAATAATAGGATGGCTTAAGTTTGTTCCACAAAATGACCCTAGTTGAACGTTAGGATGACCAGAAGCCACAAAATTCGGCAGACCATCATATACATACACATGATTATGAGGACAGGGTATGTTTATATCACTATGAATAGTTAATTGTAAATAAGCTCCAGTACTATAAAAAAAGAGAAAATATTTTTCATTGACAAGTTTTTTATAACATACATAAATATTTAAACTTCCTAATTCCCATTACAACCTATATATTAAAAAAACTCACACCGATATAAAGTTGTTAAAAATAGCATAGGATATTCAAATCATAGAATAAAAATTGAAGGCACATTTTTTTTTATATCTGAAATCAATGGTATTATTTCATTTATTATAAAATTTAAAAAACACATTCTTAAAATTGTAATAAATACTTACAAGTTTATTTTAGTACAAAATATGTATATCTCCAATAATTAACTATTTAGATTTTAGATAATCAGAGAATTTGAAATCTATGTTTCAATGTTTGATACTTCTAAGGAATCGAGTGAAAAGTGAAAATATGAAGAGCAAACAGATATAGACTTATTTACAGAAGAAAAAATATATATTCCAAATAAGAATTTGAATATATTCTTTCTTTCAAGATGAAACAAAGGTAATGTATATATGAGTGAACATATCCATTGTGCATTTATATATACATTACACACCAGAGTATCTGGTTCGTGACTATCCAACTTCTGTATTATAAGTCCTAGTTTTTTAAAAACTGTAAGTTTTGACTATTATCTTAAAGTTACATTTTCATATTTGTGTGTCATTTACCAGTGAAAAATAAAATCAGTTCAAGTTAATTTTCTTAAGAACCAAGCCTGAGATTTAAGTTAATGCTTTGTTTATGTTCCCTGTATTTCAATTAGGCATTACAGAATTTATGTTAAAATGTTAGCAGTTAATATCCCTTAATTAACTTTTTTATCTTAAAAATTCTTAAAACATTGCCATATATAAACAATCAATAAAGAGTCTTCTATTTTAAATTGCCAATTTATTTTAAGTTGCCAACAATGGCTTCTATAATTCACCCAGCCATGGCCCCTTTCACAATCTATGTGGCTTCAGATAAATTGAGGTTTAGTACTCAATAAGATGTGATACAATACATATTATAAAAGTGAGTTTTGGTATAAAAGCTTTGTCTCCTGGTATTGGTGGTCAAAAAAATTCATTCATAGGACTCCGGATTATCTGGCCTATCCTTCTGCCACATTAGGCTGAATATTTGGGAGTATAATTTAAATAATGATACATCACCAGTCAAAACATAATAATTACGTAAATGGGGTATATTAGAAAATGATTTACAATAATATAATAAATAAATCTTAATGAATGAGTTCCCTTTAGTGATAAAGATCAAATAGTTTTTATTAGACATACCTTTGCATGGGTCCTAGAAGCGATTGCATATCTAGTACAGAGTAGATGGTGAGCAACCAAAGACAATCCTGCGATTCTGAGGACATGGCAGGGCTGCCAAATCTACCTTCAATAGCATTTGTAATTACTTTACGAGGATGACATTTCTCAAAACATATACCATTGTTTCTGAAAATAAACAAACAGAACAGAAAAAAACCTTAATACAGGATTTCAAAACTTTACAAATATTGCTAATTTTATTCCTAATTAAATAATCATAAGTTTTAAAGTCAACACTGGTATACACAATTTAAAAAAAAATATTAGCTCTAACTGGGAGAAATAGAAATAAAGTTTTCATAATATTATATAAAAGTAGGAAAAAAAATTGGAAAATTATTAAGAGGCTGCTTATTTTTTAATTCCTAAAATTTAAAATAAATACTGAAATTAATGCTTGAGAAAAGTAAAAATAATAATAATTGGAGAACATTTTAAAGACTAAATAATGATTTTGCAAAATGTATTTAATTCTGATTTAACAATTTAACAAAGGTTCAATTAAATTAATTCCTCAATATATAAAAAAATCTTATGGCATTTAATAAATATACAATTTTTGAGATTATAAAACAAATACATTGTAATAAAATTTTTAATCCTCCGAACAGCCAAATCTTTTATTATTATTAATAATAATTCCTTATGTTACATTACAAAATGCTAAACATATTTATTCATGCATTTTCTTAAAATTCACAGAGCTTTAAAAGATCTTATTGCATGCCAGAAAACAAGGATAAGGAAATTTTGATTATGAATGATAAAAGTTAATAGATCAAAATAATAGGTGGTTCAGAGATTTAAAAAAATAAAACGAAAGAAAACATGAGAATATTTTTTAAATATTTTTAAAAATGGAAACAACTTACTCTGGATTACCATAATAGCCATCCCTGCACTGCGCACAATTTGGTCCCACAGTGTTATTAAGGCAAAAGCATTCCCCAGTCGTAAAATTGCAAATATTGCGTTCAGGATCCCCATGGCCATTGCATTCGCATTTCCTACACCCATCTGGAGTAGTTGCATTCCCATAGCTTCCAGGCCTGGATTGTTATCAATTAAAATTTAGAAAAAAAATATTATAATTTCATAAAAATGTATAAACAAAACAAAAGCAATGGCATCTACAAAACTAGAAGCAGATATAAGTAAGATTTTTTTTAAAATCAATAATTTTGAATAAGTGCTTAAATATAAATTTCAAAAAATAATTTACCAATGGATTCTAAAACCTTCCGTGCTTTTGTGCATGCATTAGGAGAGATTTAATTTGATAAAAGAGAGGCAAGATAAAAGAGGAATTTTATATTTAAAAATGATGTAAACTCAGATTGCTCATGGACTGAATTAAAATAATTTGGTTAAAGAAGACAAGCTAAATGAGAGAAAAAAAAGAAAGAAAAAGCATCCAATAGGGCAGAAATTGAGGTAAAAGAATGACGAAGAATTCCAGAAATGCACTCGTCCTTCTGCATCTCACCCCTTAGTGAGATAGAATCGTTGAAAAGCGATTATCTTAAGATACTGAAACAAACAATATTTGAAAATGCTTATTTATATAACAGATGCAGCAATGTTTTGATTCTACAAACTTGAAGTTATATGGTTCTTTATAATTTGCACACATACCTTCAAACATTTCTTGTTTTAAAATGTAATGCAAAATTCAGAAGAAAAAAATTACATCAATCTTTTATCAAAAAGCATGATTTGGAAACAATACTAAGAATCAATGAAGATACTCAAACAATAGAAGTCAATTTTATCAGGGAATTACATGCGGAAGATAACAGTATAAACACCACTTAACCATAGGACTCATATAATAAAGAACTGACAACTAATTAACATATAAAGATGCACAAGCAAACATCTATGATTCAGATCAATCAAAAATCAAATGAGAATTACAAGCTCAAAAAGATCTTTAATCAATTGGGGGGGGGGGAGTTTATAAATTTTGAAGACAATATGTTTTAATGAATATATTCCCGTTATAAGGTAATAAATATATTATCTTTTAGCCATTACAAAAAAATATGCAAGGGAAAAGATATGTATCAATGAGCTTGCTATGATAAAATTATTAACACTGTACAACTCTCCTTTTCAGAATAATCAGATTTTAATGTGCATAAATTTTGCATCTATCTATATATATATATATATATAAACTACATTATTATATATTCTTCCTAAGTTAAACCGCAATGCTTTTTTTAATCAAAAATAACATAATTTCAGAATATTATTGTAATACATAAAAAGAAAATGTATTTATTTCAGAATTTACTAATATAAATCATTGAAAATAAATTTCAGTAATTAATTCCACTAATTTATTTTCTAGAAAGAATTTCTATTTAAAAATTAATATCTTCAGAAGATCTTGTTGAAATAAAATTTTTGTAAGATTTCATAAAGGTGTAATTTTACCCTTGGAAATGTAATTTCTTTTTCTTTAAGACTAAGGAGAGAAAAAATAACATAAAATAAAAATTTAATCAAACATTCAAGATTCTAATAGATAATGAAAAAAAATCATATGTGAAATATTTTAATGTGATAAATACAAGGTGACCATAAAATAACTTTCCCTTTTTGGAGAAATCTGCAACTAAAATGAATGGAATGAAACCACTGATGAATTGAGCAGGGAAAAAAAAAGTTATGAAAGAATTCATGAAACTCACAGGAAATGTGTACAGCATATTGCAAACTGTGCTCCACTGTTGCTTGTAACTGTCAGTTTTGATGCTCATAACAGTTCATGTTTTTTTTCAAGACACACAGGTTTGCTTAAAAGCAGCCATGACATTATACTGTCTACTGTAGAACAGTTTTACAGTAAAGCAAAGCTGTAGCCCATACTAAACACACATCAACAGTCAAGAACAAGCTGCTAAGAGGTCATTTCCTTTTTTACAAGGGATTCTTAATGCTGCTATCATGAAGACACTAGGAATCCAACTTGATATGCAAATTTCCCCGTTCGTGCGTGACAATACTTCCCTTCTCGACAGCTTAGAGTATTTTTTCTACAAAATTTATCTTTCGAACCCTTCCACAATCTGTAAATAAATTTTGGTTTCATTCGTTTTAATTATTGAAGCCTCCCAACAGGAAAGCTATTTTGGAGTCACACTATACTTTTTTTTGTTACAAACTGGTGAAACGGACAACCCAGAAATTTCTTTTTTTTACGATTCTAAAATATGTTCGAACCATATTTTAGTGAATGAACCTTCATGCAATCTTCGAGGCACCCTTTACCGGTAGAAAAAGTTGAAATAACAAATGTTAGTCGTCCGCCATAACACTTGGCGCGATAAAATCGTTTGTCGCTGCATAACGCTTGTCGCACTTTAAAGTTTCGTCCACAAAATCACAAGACATCATTTTGCCACAAAATTTTAAGTAACTCATTTTATAATGAAATTTTTGTTTTACAAGTATTGATTAATAAATTATAAAAACTCTCATATTCGATAATATCAAAGCAGAATGAGAATTAAGTAATTTTATATTAAAATAAGCTCTCTACAAAGCAAACATTTACAGCACACTCCTGAATATCTGGTAGAAAGACTGGCTGAATAACAAAAAAGTTGGATAGACCAGAGTTCTATGAACGTTAAGAATTCAGTGGACCACGTGATCTTCCTGGGCGGAGCTAGCCGCCAATCATATAAACAACAAGTGGTCTCACTGTTGCTGCTTGTTTATATATTTCTTTTCAGTAGAAGCGAACTTGACCCTCGGACGGTGGGGAGTGTGGTCTTGGCTCTCTCTCTTCCGAAATAAACCATGGTGCAGTTTTCTAGACCCATTATACTATGGAGTATCCTGGTGCCATTTGTTGTTATGCTATATAATAAACTCCAGAAAAGACAACCCATGTCTTCAAGTTATTTAACCAAAGAGCAATCTTCTCTATCACATAAATTACTGCTGTATCTAGAAAAACAACGATAATTGAAATTTAATCTAAAAATACTTTAATGAATTCATTTCTTTGCTCAACAATTCCAGCATATATTTCTATCTAAAACTCGCTGTTATAATATGTAATTTCTCACTTCTCATGTCCGCTATGTATTTTCTCACTAAGTCCTTCATTTATCTCAATGTAAATGCAGCCAAACCCGGAGGAATCATAGAAGCAATTGCCTGTAATGTGTCAACTTAAAATAGAAGACTCTGCATTTGTACTTTATAAATATCAGTAGACTGAACTTTACATTTCATCAAAGAAAAAATAAAAGGATATAAAGTGCTCACATTTTAAGACAAATTCTGTAATGCCCAACTTAAGGAAACTGAAACAAAACATTAATAGAAATCGCAAGTCTAATTCTTAAGAAAATTGACTCAAACTCATTTTTGTTTTCATTGATTAATAATTACACAGATATGAAAATGTAAGCCTAAGAGTCAAACTTTAGAGTATTTAGGTTTAGAAAAGAAGTATTTAGAGTATTTAGGTTTTATAGAAGACTTAATAGACAGCTTGCCTTTTTCGTCTAATTAAGATAAAAGAAAAATAACCTAGATAATTTGCAAATCGGATAATCGCTAAATGGATATTCAAGAGTGTACTGTATTTTATTTAATATCATCAGGGGTGTTTGTGGGACCCCAAAAAATCCCCTGAAACTTTTACGGACTTACTACCGACATTTTGGAGTTTCGAGAGGGGGGGGGGGGAGAAATGAAAAATTACAATTATGAAGTATTGAATGACCCAATTATAAAAGTTCAATAAATTACTTTTTTGCAAAATTAATAACCATAAATTTTTAAAAATATAAACTACTTCATTTTATGTAAATATTTTAAATTACCTGAATTAATTCTTTTAAAAAAAAATATCTAATTTCTGCTGCTTTTTTTATTTTCTGATGTTTGTGGGCTTGTCTTTCTTTTGTGGTGAACTTCATAATTGCAAGAAAGTTGACTTTTATTTTCCTCATTTACAGTTGAAGAAATTTCCTCGAGAACTGCACATGCAGAGGTAGAAGCAGTTTGCTTTTCTGCTAATGAAGAAGGTTTTTCAGAGACTTTTATAGGTGACTCATCTGAAATACAAGTTTTTAAGACCTCTTGATATGTTTTCCAACTTCTGTTCATATTCAGTAAGAGATCTTTGTGAATTGGATCAGTCATTGGATTTTTTGAGCCATATTTTTCACATGAGGTTTCTTTAGAAACCATTAAATCATATTTAATAGTCTGCACTGCATCTAGGGAATCAATCTTAAGAGAGGTTCTATAGTCAATGACAAGTGTATCCATTAAGTTGAATGCACTTTCCACAAATGGACCATGGAAGCAGCTAAGGCAGGCTTTGACCAATTTAGCCAATGTAGGATACTTAAAATCATTTGTGAAATCATCTTTTAAATTAAAAACTTTAGACCAATATTTATCAATTGTACACTTGACTTCCACTTTCATCAGACGTGTAGAGCATTTCTTTGGTGATATCAATATCACTCTGGTATAACCTTATTTCAGCTTCTACTTTTGACTTTTCATTATCACTAAAAATATGGGACATAAAAGATGATAATTTTTCAAAAGCTAATATTGTACTGGTTTTACCTCTTAGCTCTGGATCTAATGCTGTAAAACTAATTAGATATGAATTTTTAAGGGGTAATTTCTGTTTCATATGCTGTGCTGTATTAGTATAAGCTTTTATCAGAGAAATTTGGAATTCTTTTGCTATTGGATGATTTTTTGATAATTTCTTCAGGAGAGTGGAAGCTTCTGCACCAGCAAATATTACTTTGCTAGGTAGATGGAATTCTGGATTTGTGACATCAACCTTTAATAAATCATAAGATGTGCACTCTATATTTTCTTGCTTCATAAAAAAAAGAGAAAAATTTTCCCATCAATTTATAAATACTGGAATGTATTAAATGAAGCATTGGTTTTTTTTCCAAATAATTAAATATATGTGTTGAACTCTGGTAATACTGCTGAATATAATGCCATATGCAATAAAGTTTTGTTTTGCATAACAAATAACCCATTTAGTATTCTTTTTTTCCGAGCTAAAGTATCCTTTGTGAGTTGTTGGGAATGCAAGCAAGAATACACCCCTTCAACAATTTTTTTCTGAGCTGCAGAAATATTTCTTTTATTGTATACAGTTTCAACATAACAAAAATAATACCCTTTATCAGTTTTATCCAAGTAGTGAAAATAAAATACAATAAGAGCATACCACAGTTCTTTGATTCTTTCTAAAACACATAAAATGTACACCCACCTATGGTCTGGTCTCTTCAAGGGCTTAAGTTTTTTAATGGCAAGGGATTCACAGATTTTGAAAAAATTTTCTCTTTTACTGCAGCTTTTCATATCAAAATAGATATCATCAAACAAATCTTCTAAGTATCTTTCAAAACATGAAGCAAATTTTTTTGCACAGTTATTAGCTGTGTGACATGTGTCACCATCAACATCTAATAAGTGGGGTGCTTTGTTTGATCGTAGTCTGGTTTCAACACCTTTTTTTCCCACGCATGGTGTTACATGAGTCCATTAATACACTAATTGTTTGCCCATGGAATATGATTATCTTCAATAGTATTAACAATTGCTTTAAAAACAGCTTCTGAATTGCAAGATTCCATCTTTAGAGATGGAAAATGATGAACTACAACTTCATTTTGATTGTTGTCATAAAACTTCACCAATATTGCCAGTATACTTTCTTGAGCATTGCTAGTACTTTCAATACAAATTTAGAGAAAATGGAGTCTCCTTTAAAGTTTTAATGATATTTTCCTTAATAGTTTTTGCGAGCCCATATTTCATCTTATAACATGCAGTAGTCCTGGACATTTCCAACGAGTTTAGTGCCGTCTGATCGCGGCTCAACTGCTTGCAGAGTTCAAGTAAATTGGGAGCTACATTGAAAGAAAGAGAATTCTCGGCGATAAACGAAGTTATTAATACCTCTTAGCGTGCTTTTCTTGTCACTATATCCAATGCCCGAGCATCAGCCTCCATTAAGTCATCAGTATTTTTTGAATTAGTATAATTACTTAAAGTCATTGAATATCTAATGCACTTTGAATATTTTACGTGCGTCACAGTTTTAGAATGATTTGTGAAAGCCTTGATACCTTCCCCACCATACTTCAGCAGTGAGTTACAAAAAACATAATATGCTTGTCCAGCAACATTTATTTTCTTGCACCATGTGCCGATGGTATCTCCATGACCATCTCTCCGTTCAATCCAATTCCACCTAAATGCATTCCGGACACCTTCGTCTAATTGTATATCACTATTTATATCGAGAAATTTCATAGTGAAGTTCTCTTGCGTACATAAATAAAAAAATATTTCAATAAACAAAACGAAAAATTTACACGTGCATCAATAAATGGAACGAAAATTTTACACAGCGGAGGAAAAAAAATTGCGAAGCGATCAATGACAAATAGCTAATACGGCGAAAAATCCCCCTTCTCTACTTATTGGCGCCACACCAGGAGAGACAAGACCTTTGAACCCAGAGTCACGTGATCGCACATCGAAGTCTTTCCCCCCCCCCTTTTTTTTTCTGCCGCGCCTACTTGCCGAAAAGAATCCAGAAGAGAATGTCCGAGAACCGGGGGAAAGAGTCATAACTCGAAATAAGGAAAGAATAAAAAGAAGTTTTTTCCCCCCTTTTCACGCATTATCACTGTCTTTGGAGAAAGAAAGGAAAAGTTTTCACCACACACACTGACCTTGCGTTTTCTGCTTTCAAAGCAAACAAAAATTACCCAGATCAAAATAAATTATTCATTATTATTCCTACTTCCTTTTGAACGACGATCCCCGGAATTTCCGGGTATCGAAGTTCAAAATCCCCGGAATTCCGGGGTTTCCCCGGAGCACAAACACCCCTGCATCATGTAAGTGCTCATAAAATAGAAAAGGACATACAGACAGTGCTCGCAAAATTCTCCTTCCGTCCAGTCTTGGCAGAAATCACAAACCCCAACACTTTTGAGGCAAGTGCTATGATTGTTGCAACCACAATTGATGCTGCAGTCCTCCCCAGTCCAGCCAAGGTCACAGATGCACTGGTAGTCAGGCTCGTTAGAACAGAATCCATTGACACATTTCTTGGCACATCTGTAAAATAAGGTAAAAGGTTTTTAAATCCTTTTAACTGATTTTTTCACACATTTTTTCACTTTTACCGCAAAATCTCAATGTATTCTAAAATTCTAGTAATCACCATCTATAATTCTCAGATTGATATCTTCTTTCCATGGAGTTTATTTATGTTCATTTCATTAATGTAAAATGAATAACGGCAATAAAAATTTGAAATTTATAGAAAAATTGTAGAGCTTGAAACCTGATCAAAATGATAGTTACTCTTTTGTTACCCTTATTTTTTTAAATTTATTATTATTATTATTATTTGCTTTTTATCTTTAATAATTTTTTTCTACATTTTTACGAAATTAGGTTTTTTATAATTTTTAATTGTTATAATTAAATTAAGTTTTCTGTATACATTAAAAGCTATAGCTTATTAGCTATAAGCATTATTATACTGTCTATTCTAAATTATGATGACAATTTGTGAATTTACTATGAAGCTATTTTAGTTATATACAATAAAAAAGCAATTCAGTATACTGAAACGCAATATTGCTTCTCACCCCAAATCATCTAACAGTAAAGATTAGTTTCACAGATAGCTCTACGTCAAATTTTTTTAACAACAAGAAAAACATAAATATTGCCTACACAAACAAAAAATTCAACATAAACACAAAACTATTTGAAATATATACCTGACAGAAAAAAAATCTATAAGGAACATATCTAGAAAAAGCGATATAAAACCAAGAATCATAAAAGGTAAAAATGCGATATCAAAACAATTAGTATAATTACTCACGCTCTGACGCAATTTTTCCCATCACCTTCAAAACCCATATTACATTCACAAGTATAGGAATTGGGAGTGTTGTGACAAGTGGCATTTTCATGACAATCGTGCATGTTCCAAAGGCATTCTTCTAAATCAGGACAAATGCTGTATGACCAGTTCGTATCATTTGTTTCTAAAGTCATATCTAAATGATCCTTGCAAGATCCTACAAAGTAGTACAAGATATATATATATGAGGATTGCTAAAAAACTATTAATAAATGAAAACTATTTTTTAAACATGAATCCTCACATACATTTTTTAAAAATTTATTTCCAGAAAACAACCATTTTCTTTGATTTAGTGTACATTTTGGAGAGTATAAAGAAATTTAGATTAAAATGAATTATTGTTGCATTTCTAGATCCAGCAATAATTTACATGGTAGTGAAGTTGGTTAAATAACTTGAAGACACAGGTTGTCTTTTCTGGGATTTATTAGATAACATAACAACAAAAAGCACAGGGATACTCCATAGTGTAGTAGGTCTAGAAAACTGCACTATGGTTTATTTTGGAAGAGAGGGAGCCAAAATCACACTCCCCACCAATCGGAGGGTCAAGTTTGCTTCACCCGAAAAAATATTTAAACAAGCAGCAACAGCAGGAAGACCACGTGGTTCACTGAATTCTTAACAGAGTATGCTATCACATAAAGAAACAATTTGTGAGTTTCTATTTATTTTCCCATGCAATTCATTAAAAAATAATAACTGAAAATGAATTTATTTAATAAAACAGATAAACTGTCAATAAACAATATTCAAATTATCGCATCTCAGTCAAAATATAATTTTAAGAAATTCCTCTAATAATAAAAAATGAATTATTACTTATCATTAAATAAAAATGAATGTTTGTTTTTGTTTGAAACTGATAGAGAAAAATCATGAATATTTTTATAAGTAACAACCGTCATAAAACAACACTTTGATTAAGTGACATAAAGCAGAAAAAACTTTTTATACCAGAGAAAGGTCCTGAAAAATCCCCGTCAGTACAAACGCCAGTAGCAGGATGATTTGAAGAGCTGCACCAACCACAAGCAAGATCTCGGATGCAAGAGGAACATTGGACGTGACGCGAACAATTACGACACAATTCCGTGCTAAATATAATGTAGATATTTCAGTAAACACAAACATATGAAAAGAATGTCAGAAACAATTATATTAGAATTATTGCTACATAAATACTAAAGTAATTACAAATATTTTTTATTTCTACTTTGAATCATTAATCATTCAGTGCCATGTCCGTCAACAATGACTGACATGAACTTTCCATTCAGGTAATGTCATTTATTGGTGACTTGCATTAAATCTTTTGAGCAGATAGAAACAACAGCCAATGACTGGCAGTATAAAATACAATACAAAAGAAACAAATGAAAATTACATTAAATTAATAAACACACCTAAATTTTCCTTATCAAAATATTCCAATGTCTTTCGTTAAATAATAGTAAATATCTAATATATGACATGAATCTAAACATCAAGAATGTCAGTGGAAATTATAGACCAAATGGAAGGCAAATAGGCATTTAGCATGTTAAATCTTAAAATCAAAACCTTTTAAACAGCTTTAATAAAATATACCTTTTTTCAACAGTAACACCTAAAATAAATCTTTTCTATAAGACATTATATGCATACAAATAATATACCTAATAATCTAAATCATAAAAAAATATAACAAAGGACTATATAATGCATTTATAAGGATGAGATTCCATAGAATGGGCTTTCTAGCAGACAAACTATGATTTCTGACTGTAAATTAGATATTTCCATTAAAAACTTATAAGTATTGCATAATAACATTTGTAATTGCATAATAGCATTTGTGTAATTGCATAATAGCATTTGTGTAATTGCATAATGGCATATGTATAATTGCATAATAGCATTTTGTAACTTAAAAATATTTCATTCTAACAATGTTATTTAAATAAAAGCCTTCTTTTTAAGTCATAAAATGTGATCGATAGAATATTTCTTACCCAATCCCTGAGCGATTTTCATCTACCCAATCTCGACATCTTCCAAAAGCATAAGAAGAAGTGTAAGTAGAGAAAAGGAAGCAAGTCTGGGTTTCTTCACACCAGGCACACATTCCAGGATCTCCCAAACAGGAAATACAAGTGAAACGTCTGTAAAAAGGCCAAAATTATAAATCAATAGAAAAAAATCCATTAATAATAACATGCTTCTCTTGAGTTCAGTGATAAAATATACAACATGTATTTGTATAAATATCATTTCATAAGTGATTTCTTCAATTATATTTAAAACAAACAGAGAATAAAGCATGATTAATAATAAATATCAGTTGCATTCTTTTGAACTCTTTTACTTTGCAGATTAATGAAGACCAGTCTGGGCTCTTTTAGAAGTTCTTCAAAAATTTAAACAGCAATCAATCTCTTGTTGTATAACAGTATTTAATTAATATTTTGTGTTTTTTCAAGAAACCCAACAATAACATTTTACAGGCACTTAATTATTTAGATGAATTACCAAACAAAAATGCCTTATACCTTGAGATCTAAGCTAAATAGTGGAGGTTCTTTTGATTCAGAGAGTAATAATGCTTAATAAAAAAAGATTTATTAACATATTGATTGATACACCCAGCTTTTCTCAGGATTATAATCCAACTTTTCTCAGGATTATCATGTACTGAGTATTCCGATTCGCGACGATCCATCCTAGTTTTCTTTTATCGCAATTAAGTGAGGTGGGCAAGGCATTGCAGAAGCAATCATCTGTTAAGGATTTTTTCCAAAAACTGTCAATTTTGACTCTTATCTCAAGGTTGCCTTTTCATATCTGTTTTATCAATTATCAGTGAAAAATAAAACTACTACGGCTCGGCCATCACGACCCCACACAATTCTGTAATTAATTGTAATAAAAAATACAGCATATGAAATGACTTACTGTGGGCAAGGAATAGGACAAAAGTGTGGATCTTGAACAGCGGATCGGAAACGGCCGCGGCGTACACAGATGGCTGGCTCAACAAGCCATTCACAAGTAGATACCTATATTTTGAAATGGAAATTTTGCATCAGAGTAAATATCAATATTATTAATGACTAAAATGTAAAGATTAATAGCCATTTAATGATTGTTTGATCAATTTACAATGCATTTGAAAAGGTAGGATGATTTTTTTTTTTGAAACGATTATAGTGATTTTAACTTGCTGATGAAACTTGCCCCAAATATTTGTTTGGGAAAAGCAAATCTCAAAGCACCCCCACCTCTCTGCAAAGAAAAAAGGAGTGTTTTTCAGATAATTCAGTCTGTCTTGCAGAACTATAAAAGACAAACAACAGACATCTGTTCTGTTTTGTGTCAGAGTTGGTTACACAAAATCTATGATACCTACAATTCAAGCTCTTATATAATTATAGTTTGTATTATTGCAATTGAGTTTAGGAATTATATATGCATATATCTTTACTGAATTGAATTGGTGAATTTTTATTTATTTTAAATTACTTTAATGGAAGGAACTTGTCTTTTCATAAGTGGAAGATAATACACGGAGTAACAATGATAAGTTCATTTAAATTCCTATAAATACATGTTTCACATCTATTTTTACAAAATTTATTCAACTTTAATATGTTTCTGAAAATTCAAATTTTATCATAACTGTAAATTTTAATTATTAAAAAAAAGCATTTGTTTCCACCACAGATTATACATTAATGAATGATATTAATGTATTATAAATTAACGAATAACAACAAAGAAGTGTTGTAGCAGATATTTAACCATAAATTTGAATACAACACCTACAAAAGATTTGAATAACAGTTAACAAACAGATAATCTTTATGATTCCTAAAAAATTCTTCAAATTCAAGTGAAAATATTCCTTCTTTATTTGAAAAAGGATGAAAACATTTAATATTACTTTACTATGGATTTATAAATAAAATATTCTAAATAAATGATTTGATATGTTTTACTCATAAAATTCCTTTAATCCTTCAATTCAACAATGTTGCCAATTGTCTACAACAAGTTCCACTTAATTTATAAAAAAGTATGTTTGAAAAAGTAAGTAATTTATAAGTAAAAAAGTAAAAAATTTATAAAGTATGTTTGTTTCTGAACAGATGTTCATAACCACAGACAATGAATCTAGCAAGAAGTATATCGTTTTTCACATTTGAATGTGATGGGTAATGAAGTTCACCGTGTTACTTGAATAGACAGTTTCAACTGTTGAGTTTCTTTAAAGGAGTAATTTATTTAATTGTTAAAAATTTATTTCTCATTTTTTGTCTATCTCATCTACAAATTATCAATATTTGATATTGTGTTTGAAAATTATATTTGATACAGACTAAGTTTGGGTGAAATAACATAAGTCTAAAGCAACTTTTTTCAAAATAAATGTACCATATTATTACCTGGATTTAATTATTTTGCATAACCTATGACTATTTCCTTATAATTGATTTTTTAAATCCAAAACAAATAATATTGCACTTAAAGGTTAAGATATAAATTATGAAATTTAAAGTATTAAAAGGCATCATTTGATAGCTTTGTTCATTGGAATTGAAATTTAAAATGGCCATAAATTTAAATTCAATAAAACATTCATTGAATATTAGGTAATTTGCAATGAACTAGTTTCAAAGTTTCTAAAATCTAGAAGACACTTTGGACATAGGAAAAAAAGTTGAAAATTCAATAAATTCATTCATAAATTATATCTGTTATTATTATCAAACCAAGAAGGCAGATTAATAATCAAGCATACCTGAGAACATTGCTCACAATAAATATGATCAGAACACACAGTACAGTTGTCAGGATGAGTAACAAGAAAACTGCTCTTTCCATTTTTTTGGCAGTAAACAGGAGCTCCAACTTTGAGATAACAGTTGTTGTTGCTCTCACACCAGCCACAGAGAGCATCTGTGAGGCATGACAGGCAATTGTTGTGAATGGAACATGAACCATTTTTATACAATTCCAAATGCTTATCATCAATAACCTGAGAAAAAATAAATTAGTAAATATATATTAGTATCCTGTTTACACTAATACAAAAGTTATTTTGTGTTCAGTTTTATTAACATCCTGTTTATAAAGCGACGCTAGGACTATTTTGGGACAGATTTTGTAATTTTGAACCACAATCAGATGATGAGACAAGAGCTGGAATCCCCCTGTCCAAAATTCCACACCAGACAAGGGGGAAAGTTATTTTGAAAAAGACTTCATAATTTCAAATTATAAATGACTAGCTGGTATCTGGTTCATTTTTATATACGTGTTGCTATCGTAGAAGAAAGAATTTTGGAAATATTGTTTGAAATTTGAAATATCTCATTTAATTAGGACTAATAGAAAGAATAATATTTATTTTCAAATCGGAAATGAATACATTCACTGAAATTGAGTTATATATAAAAGAGAAACATAAATAATATTAATTTTTTTAACATTATTATTCAAGACTTTAGGGTTGGCAATATTTTTTTGTTTTTCCATCTTCAGCAGGAACAAATAAGTGCAAGTAATAAGTATTCATAATTTAATTACAATTGTTTGAGCGGTATGGCACCATACAAGAGACATACAGACAAACAAACATTTTTATTTATATAGATTACATAATTTTACTATGCCTATAACCATCCCATAAGTGTAAGTAATAAGTATTTCGAAGTTTTATCACAATCGGATCAGCAGTATGGCACTGCATAAGAGACATACAGACAAACAAACATTTTTATACATGTAGATGAGATGGAAGAAGAAAACAATAATGCTTGAAAAGCACTTAAAGTTATTATTAACTAGACATGGATTGTTGAAAATTATAAACATGTCAAAACTGGTTTATTGGATTTTAATTATAAGTTGTGAAGAATTTTGATAAGCTTCATACCATGAAATTTGTTGAAAGATGGCTAAAAGTAGTCACATATTATAGACAGAATAATTGATTAACTTTTTTTAAAAAGTAAACATTTTTTTTTTTTTTCAGAAAAAAAAATTATTTTACTCAAGAAAATTTGTTTTCAGCTAGTAAATGGTTACCTAACAAAATGCTAGCTAGCAAATTTTCTAGCCTAGGAAAATTTATTTCAGGCTAGTAAAAAAAAAAAAAAAAATTCTTTTACAAGCCTACAGAATAATATCACATATTTGCTGATTTTATCAAAAATTAATTTTCACAGAAAATATTCCATAAAAGTGACATTTACTTCAAATTCCACGGAGAAGGCAGTCCATTTCAGCTGTGCAATGGAGGTCTCATTCAGATAAGTAGGTATTTTGACAGTGAAGTCAAACATGTATTTGTGGCCTTCAGATGTGTCTGGAAAAAGAGGAACTCCTCTAGCCCGATGCACTTCTGAACAATAATAGGAAGGC
Organism: Argiope trifasciata; assembly: GCA_026543055.1. NCBI lineage: Eukaryota > Metazoa > Arthropoda > Arachnida > Araneae > Araneidae > Argiope > Argiope trifasciata. The sequence goes on along the minus strand of JAPMOQ010004482.1, from coordinate 911,686 downwards.
CTGGGACTGTGGCTGGCAGCTACTTCCTGTAGTTGAAAAAGAAAAACAATTTAATATTGATGCAGTAATAATAATAAATAAATAAATACATGCAAAAACTTCTAACTACAAAATCAATAATCCAAACCAAATTTTTTATGATAAGAATATTGATTCCTTTTTGTCAGCGAATGAGAAATAATAAACTTTAAAAATTTGAAACATAGTAATTAAAAATTGAGAATAACAAAAGCATATGTATCAAAAATTCAAAATTTTTGTTTTCCTAAGCATTAAGTAGAATTTAAAAATAATTAAACATCTTTTTAATTTATAGTATTGACTTCATAACTAAGTTCATGCTAGAAATTCAAATTTACATTCCATTTCAGGTAGTCCAAAAATGATTAAAAAATAACTTTAAAATACAATGTTAAAAAAATACAATATCTAATTTTCTGATTATGCATTAATATCAAGTTTATTTTTAAGATATGGAAATGCTGCATAAAATACTAATAAAGAATAGAAATTAGATTAATGCAAAATCAAATAAAAATATTTTTCATATAAACAATTAAGAATATTGAATTAAAAACATGTTTTTACGAATTGAATAACTTCCAAACAACTTTAACTGTAAATGCATGAAAAATTTTCAAAGAAAAAATAGATACGTATTTCATATAAATGTATTCCCATGCTTTCACATACAAAACTATTAACATATGTAAATACAACATGTACAGCACATTAGGAGATTCATGTTATGAATCTATTACTAAGCAGCTATGAAAGACCCAATGTTTACATACAATTAAAACTTTATAGATAGATTTTTTTTTAACTTGTCTTTTGTGTGCATGCATTTATGCATGATAAAATGGATAGACAATTTTATTGCAGTAAAGACAAAAAACTTGTATAAATTGATGACAGCATGGGATAGGCTGTAACTGGCTGAATCATTTGTGATACGAATATGTAATCTTATACTAAATAATAGAATGATGTCCCAGATATTTGAAAAGGGGACTTAAACCATCAGTACTAAATCAGGATACATCTGATTAAAGTTCATCTCAATACTATCATGAAATGTCAAAAGCTCGAATTCATCAATATCATAATTTTAGGCCTATTTATAACATAGGAATACTTGGTACTTAATGTTTTTGTCTGATTACAAATTCTGCAATGATTAAAGACAGTAATGAAGTCTTATGATTATAATAATACAATGGATTTGCATCCCCTGGGTTGAGAGTTCAAACCCCGCTGATTGAGGACTCCCTGTGTATAAGGTGGCTGGTGCACGTATAAATCTGCCATAGCCAATTAATCCTCCAAATCTAGACAATATCACCAGGGATATCAAATCAGAGATAAATCATTCTCCGATTAATCTAAATTATGATACGTGGATAAGTGAATGAAGTCCGTACTATGTAAAGGGCTGCGATACGTTAGTAGCTAAGACGTACTATTGGCCCTAGATGGCGTAACTGAAACAGGAGATGCTAAAACTCAACTTAAAATCTCTGACTCCATCAGTGGGCTTGTCTATGACAAGTGCCATACGCAACTACAGTTTATTATATAACAATGTATAAACGAAATATTCCTAAAGATATATTTTTTCCCTTTCTTTAAAAACCAGAAATTAGAGAATAGCTTTGGGCTTACCAGATGGTTTGCAGTCGAATCATTGCTCAGTCTCAAAACTGCATTGGAACCAGCAGAGCAAATGGAGAGTCGGAGTTGAGGTATCCGTTTAGAGAGTGGTTTGGCATCAAGAGGATGAAGGAAGCCCAGAAATTTCACAATATTTTCTTCCAGTCCATTAGCATCATATCTTTGAATTTCAGAACGGAAGAGAATGTCTTCAGATGCTTGACGAAGATATGTCACCTGAAAAAGATAAAGAATAATGAATTGATATGGGCTAAACAAGAGCTAAATTTAATAAATTTAGAAAGAAGAAAAAATTTATTATCCACTTTTATGATCTAAAAAACATTCAGGAAAAATTCCAAAAACATTATAAAAAAACAAAAAAAGTCTAAGGATGTATAAAATGATAAAATGTATCATGGAAATATGACCATAGCTATTAATACAGTCATCTGATTATTGCAGCAATATTTTGAATTTTTTACAAAAACGGGTTCAGTTCTTTTGAAAAAATAAAGTTTATTCCCATACCAATAAATTTGAACACTTAAAAATATACCTAAGTAGTTTGACACTAGAGGAAAAAATTTGAGATTAAGATATCAAACAGTGGTGAAGAACAACGGAATGATATTTTTGACTCCGCTTATTATTCGTTTTCTTTACAGACAACTATTTCTATTATTTAATAACTATTGTGGATCAAATCTGATCCAAAATATTTACTAAAACAACTGTTTACCACAACAGATTACTAGAACAAAGAAACTGTAATTACTGAAACAATTACTGTAATTTAAAAAATTCGTGCTAAAACAATTTGAATTGAATCAACAAATGAAAATATTATAATAAATATAATACACTCTCGAGTACCAGGCCTGATGTGGCAGAAGGACAGGCTGGATTTTTAAAAAAAGCTGGATAGGCTGGAGCTCTGTGAACTCATTTCTTTGGCTATCAATATCAGAAAATAACTTTTTATACCAAAATTTAATGTAATAATACATATTTTATCTTGTTAAATACTAAGCCTTCTATTTATCTCAAGCCACATAGAAAGTGAAAAGGTGGCCACAGATATAAAAGTGAATCATAAAAGTAGTTTCCGGTAGTGTATCAAGTAAAAACAGAAGGCACTGTACTGGGTGCACCTTCCAAGAATTTATTAGAGAAAAAGTAAGTTATTAGATATAAACTGTTCACATTTCAGCAAAAATTCTGCAATGCTTAACTTAAATGCAGGAAACATAAAGAAATCCTTAATATAAATCATAGATCTAATTCTTAAGAAAATTGACACAAACTCATTTTATTTTTAGAGATGATTATACAGATATGAAAAGTTAAGATAAGAGTCAAAACTTAGTTTTCAGTTTTTGAAAAAATCCTTAATTGATGACTATACACAATTAGCAGAATGTTGCTTTTTTCCAGTCAAAATATTTATTTTGCATATGACTTTCTTAAGTCATCTGCTTCCAATACCTTAGCAATGTTATCAATTCAACACTTTGCCTTTTTCATTTAATTATGAAATATTATGTTATATGAAAATAATATAATTATATGTTTTAGTTTAGTTTAGTTCAGTTATATTAACGATCTGCTTAAACCAATACAAGCATTATTTTGGGATGGCCCTCATCAATTTGAGCCACAATCAGATGATGAGGACGAAACCTGAGCTGGCACCCCCTCTCCACACCACATCAGCGGGAGGTTGTTTAACATGCACCAGACCCACTTACACAACGGTTATTCGGTGGAATTAGGTCTCGAACCTGAAACCCTTCAGTTCCAAAATCTAAATCTTACCACCAAGCCACCGTGGCCCTTAGAAATAATATGGAAGCCAGATATCAGTGAACCTGATGCTTGGAAGTGTACAATATCATATTCAAAACTTATTTCTATATACCAAAAATGCAAGTAATGTAATAGCATATATATATATAAAAAATTTAAATGATAAACATATTCACATCATCAGGTTGTGAAAGGTTGACAGGATGACGGTATTTGACAGAAATGAGGCCAGGAGGTGAATCCTTCAGATAGCAGTCTTCAAGCATCTGGGCATCCATTCCTCCTGGTCCCCACCATCCTATGCCATTCTTAGAGGTTACGTTCACACTGGAAGAGCAATTGGATGAGGGATCTGAAAAGAAAATCAATTCAACCAATCAATATTTGAGTTATAAAAAAAGCAGCAATTTCACGTTTAGTTTAGTTATATTAATTTTTCATTTTAAAGTGACATTATGGACGGACCTCGTCAATTTAAACTGCAGTCAGATGCCAAGGACAATGCTTCAACTGGCCTTCGCTTGTGCAGGCTTCGAGATTACACTAGTAGGGAATTTATTCTGATAGATTTAATGTGCACTGGACCCACTTACATGATGGTACAGGTCTTGAACCTGAAGACCTTCAGTTCCAGAGATTTTACCATTTGGCTACTACAGCTCACAAGAATTTTAATATTTTACTAGTTACTTTTGAGTTTGAGAGCTAGTAAAAAAGCTACCTCATACAATGACATATTTTAGCTTTGGTTTAATTAATATCTCCTATAGAAGAATTAATTTTGGATAGAAAACATTATTTTGACCAGTGATTCAATGATGAAAATAATACTTGCTTCAATATCCAATACTTCATCCTATACTAAAAGTTCTTATTCAAAATTTTATATTAACTTTCAACAAGCATACATGACAAAACAAAAAAGGAATTTAAATGTCTTTCACTTTTAAAAGCTAAGAGTCGGCACTGCAACTCATATACAAAAGTAGAAGGAGGGAAGACAGGATGAAGATAAATACAATAAAGGTACAACAGATTGAAACATTATAATATAAATTTGTTTCGATGGTGTTCGCTGGAATTGTGCCAATGTGTAGGTTGAATTTCGCCAAGGATTGAACCTGCGATGTTCGGGTTTGAATTCCAGTAACTTAACCATTCGGCATAAGCTCCTGTCTATAGGCTGTTACTGGCTTATTATCACCACAATACTCCTCTACCAGTGAGTCTGTAGAGACGAACGATTTTTATAGCACCAAGCGTTATGGCGAGCGAAAAGAGTGTTGTTGTTGCTGCGTCAAGTGAGTCTGCCGACTTTCGGTTTGGTTGCGTTTTGGCGCGAGAAAGTGGCGCCATGACAGCTGCCTCAACGTTTGTAGTCTGAGGTCAGCAATGTGACGATGCTGTTGGCTGGAATTGTGCCAATGAGTACGTTGAATTCCGCCAAGGATCGAACCAGCGATGTTTGGGTTTTGAAGTCAGTAACTTATCGATTCGACAAAAGCGTTCGCTCATGCCAAGTGGTTGTTACTGGCTTATTAAGATATTACCCCAAAATAACATATCCTTCATTCGTACTCATTAAAATAAGACATTACTACAAAATATTAGTCAAGAATATTAGATAGGACAGTTAAAAGACGAGCCTTCTAATGTTGATATAAATTGGTCAGTCCAAAAATGGGTCTTCAAATATTGATGTAACACAGAAAAACAGATATCTGTTCCTAAGAATCAAGAGCAATTTTTTGAGTAAAAATTGATTTTATAAATTGTCAGCTTCATTCATATGCACATTTAAATTTTAAATTAAAATTTTCACTACTTTGGCTGTAATGTTAGTCATCATATTCTATTTTTATAACTCAAATAAATTTAGCCTACTTAACAAAAGTGGCTTATGTTCTCAATTAGGGACATCAAAAAAAAAATCACCCATCAATTTTTAAGACATGAAGGAAAAATGTTTAAATTAGGACATCACAATTTTTTTTTAAATACAAAAACAATTATGTTTGAGAATTAACCGCTTGCCTGATTATCCCGAGTTATCTCGGGTTCGTATATATTGCAGTTAATTATTATCCCGAGAAAACTCGGGTGAAGCAGAATTTGTCAGTACGAATTGTTTTATCACGGTTTTTCTCGGCCTGGAGGAAATAAAAGGAAATATTCAGCTTTAACTGGCAGTTTGCCAGATTTCGTTGGTTTCGCGGTTCTTTTGGCGGAATTGGCCAGGGGCCGCGGTGGCCTGGTGGTAAGGTCTCGGCTTCGTAACCGGAGGGTTTCAGGTTCGAGACTCAATTCCACCGAAGATCCGTCGTGTGAGGGGGTCTCTTGCACGTTAAATCTGTCAGGCCAAAGTCCTCCCGCTGGTGTGGTGTGGAGAGGGGGTGCCACTTCAGTTGTCGTCCTCGTCATCTGACCGTGGTTCAAAATTACGAGGTCCGTCCCAAAATAGCCCTCGTGTTGCTTTACCGCGGGACGTTAAAATAACTGAACTGAACTGGCGGGATTGGCCACGAGTTTCCCTATGGTATAGTATACGACGGATTGTGGGTTAGTAATGTTCAGAGGTTATAGTTGCGTTGAAAAAAGTAAAATAATGGCGATGATGCAAGATAGCGAAAGCGATAATTTTTCAGATAGTGATTATGAAGAGGTGGACATTGAAAATAGTGGAAGTGATTCTTCTGTATGTAGCCTTATTGAAGACGACAGTTCAAGTGATTCGGATTCGGACGATTTGCCGGCAGCTCGTCAGTGGTGTGCAATTCAAAAAACGAAGGTGCCACCCGCACCTGTTCGCTTTGCTTTTACTGCCAAAGCAGGTATGAATTTCAATATTGATATCTGTAATGTTTTGGAATTTTTCTATAAATATTTTGATAATGAATTGATCAGCATTATTACAACCGAAACAAATCGATATGCGGAAGAGCGTGCTCGTAGATTGAATTCAAAACCATGGTGTTCTACTTCTGAAAATGAAATAAGAGTTTTTTTGGGAATAACTATTCTCCAAGGTGTTATAAAAAAACCAGATCTGCAAGATTATTGGAGTAAAAATCAGCTGTGGAATACGCCATTTTTTGCAAAAACAATGTCATACAGACGATTTTGTCAGATAAAGCTTGCACTTCAACAACAATGATGCATATGATGCAAGTACACATCCCTGTCCAAAACTAAATAAGATATGGCCAATTCTGCAACATTTACTTGAGAAGTTTCAGAGTGCTGCTATACCTGAACGAGATATAACAATTGACGAAAGTTTACTTCTTTATAAAGGAAGACTCGGGTGGGTGCCCTTTGAAGAGAGCGCGATTTGGGATAAAAAGTTACTTACTATGCGAATCTAAGAGTAGGTACGTGTGGAATGCCCTTATATACAGTGGGATGGGAACTAATTTCGATAATTCATTCGATGATCTTCCTATGTCAGCCCGAGTTGTGATGACTCTTACAAAACCATTACTGGACAAAGGATATTGTATTACCATGGACAATTTTTATAACTCGCCAAGTTTGGCTGATACATTAATCAAAAGGAAGACTGATATGTGCGGAACACTCCGATTGAATAGAAAAGATTTACCTCGAGATCTAAAGACAAAAAAATTGGAAAAAGGAGAAATTATTGGTTATCAAAGAGGAAAAGTAACAGTAATGAAATGGAAAGATAAGAAGGATGTTAGCCTAATTTCCACAATACATACAATCGACATGCAGGATGTGACAAATAAACGGGGAGAGACAAAGTCCAGGCCTAAATGTGTAGTTGACTATAATGACAAAATGGGTGGTGTAGATAAAGTCGACCAGCATTTAGCTGCTTATTCTACACCCAGAAAAAGAGGGAAAAAATATTATAAGAAGATTTTCTTCCATTTATTGGATTTGGCCTTATGGAATTCCTACATCTTGTACTGTAAAGCAGGAGGTTCACGATCACCTAAACAATTTGGAATGGAACTGACTGAAAAACTAATTTCTGAAAATCCTCGTGACGAGTTTTCTGCCACATCAGGAAGACCCAGCATTAGTCCTTCACCACTCAGATTAACCTCAAGGCATTTTCCAGATGTTATTCCTGCTACTGAAAAAAAAAATCAAATCCAACGAGACAGTGTACTCTGTGCTCCCGTAAAAGAGATTCCAGCGGTAAGCCAGTAAGAAAAGAGACCAGATACCAGTGTACAGAATGTCAGGTATCACTTTGTGTTGTCCCTTGTTTCAAAAACTATCATACAAAGACTAATATTTAACTTTTTTCCCATTTGCCCGAGATAACTCGGGATAGTAAACTAATATTAAAACAACATGCTTTTACACCTGTAAAAAATTAAAAATTCAACTTAAAACTTACATATTTTGTTTTGTTTCGTTTCCTTGTGTTCAAAAATAAAATAAAAAAAATGTGATGATTTTTTGCATTTTTTTTTCAAAAAAATTTGTAAGGGAAGCGGTTAAGTACCCAAATAGTAAAATATGAAAGTTTTCGGAAATCTACAGATTTAAATGATACAATACTTCCATCTAGTTTTTTTCAAAAATAAACTTCAATACAGAATTGTAAAAAGTAATAACCAGAGTATTGCTAGGTTAAGTATAAAACAGAAGACTTACCATCAAGAGAGTGACATTTTTCATCCTGAATACACCATGTGCAAGAGAATGGAGGAAATGGATCCTGTCTATCACTAATGAGATTCTCGACAAATGACTGACCCCAAATGAGGCAAGAGAAGCAATCACTCAGAGCAGAGCATAATCCTGGACAGGTGTCACTTGAAAACTTTTTACATGCCTGCTTTTAAAATAAGAAAAAATCATCAGTTTTGTTTATGACATGTTAAAAAATAAAATTGGAAGTAAACTAATGAATTAAATAACTTCCAATTTCATGCATAGAATTCATTCGAAAAATAGCTAGTCAATTGATCTGGAACAGTAAAGATTTGCAGTAATTCAAAATCTTTTAAAGTATATAGATATTTGTCTTAATTGATATTTAAAATTTTCCAAAGAGATTTTTCAATAAATATTTCTAAATTATTTTTTAAAAATTCGTATAAAATTGGAATTATTGCCTTTCAAACTTTTTTTAAGTTTGTGAAACAGAACAAAAGATGAGAAAATAATAGCAGGGTAATTAAGGAGGTTCTGCTTAAATGGGCAGCATAAAACATTATCATGAAAAACAGAAATTCAGGTGTATTATTTACCAGTTTAATTTCATTTGACTATGTGCCACAATAAAATCAATGTTTCTCTAGAAATTGGATTTTCACCTAACCTGCTTCTGGATTGGATTTTCACCTAATTTGCTTCTAAGATCATAATACAATTTGCTATTGCAAATTTGTTGAAATCATAATAACTTTTTCTGCCTAAAACAGTCAGCAATACATAAATATACACACTTGTTTTACATTTGCTTTATGTTAAAAAATAATGATGTCTTATATAGCAAAACATAAAAGTTATCCACAGTTTTAACTAATAAAAAAAGAAACAACTTATATAATAAAGGAAGGCTCAAATTTGTTTTGCTAATTGTGGTAAATTTATGAATATGTAGCAGTTATATATATAATATCATAATTTTACATATTATATATATATATTGCAGCATAATTACAATAAAAAGTATTCTATTTTACAGCAACATTTTGTTAAATGAATGTACTTCATATTTAAACAGCTTCAATTTTTTAAAGGTACTAATTTAAAAGTCAGGAAGATTTTTTTAAAACTTGATTTCCAATACATACCCTGAAATTCGATTTAATGAAGTCATAACCACTATTCGTAGTGAGCTAACTGGTTGTCTAGGTTTGCAATAAGCCATAATTTTACGTCATTTGCATGTATGAGTTTCAAAGGTAATAAAAAGCTTTAATTTAAAAACTGAATTGGTCAACGTATCTGTTATAGAATTACATAAATGAAAGAGAGAAAAACTGCGCTTAAGGAAGCTTCTTACTTTGTTGGTTTTTCTTTCCACACAAGTATTGCTGTCTGAACACCATCCACATGCCAGGTTGGAAAAGCAGCTTTCCTGAGAACTGTGCCTAAAATTTAACAAAACAAAATGGACGTGAGTAGCAGAAACACAGATGTTAAAATTTGTGACTGAAAAATAAGGACAAGTAAAGGCATTTCTAACATAAGCTTTTATTAAATTTCAAAAGAAAATTAGAATGGAACATCCCCTTTTTAAGTGGTATATTTAGATTATTGAGGGCTGATTTGTGCTTTCATTTGAACTGAATAACAAATCAATCCAATAAAGTTAAGTTTTAATGCATGCTAATAAAAAATTATAAATGCTTGGATTGAGTTAGTTATTTTCAAATAGTTTTCTTCACAATATGAAATATTGAAAAAATAAAATTACCTTGTCCTAACACAAACTTTAGAAAGTATATTCTGTCCCAATGAAACAGATATAAAGAAGTCTTATAATTTATATTTAATTAAACTAAGTACATTATCATAATATTAACTTATATAGGACTAATACTCTAACTGCAGGAAAAAGAATATATTGAAGGACTTTTCAAAAGCCTAAAATAAAGTAATTTTTTTGGATAAATCTTATAATTTATTCTTTGCCTGAATAAGGTACAACAATTTTATAAATTCTTCATGTCTCTTTCTATATAAAAAAAATGCCGTTTCGCACGTTTGACTGTTTATATATATATATACAGTAAACTCTCGCTACAACGATACCCGATACAACAATAACTCCCTCTACTACAATAATGTTTTGTGGTCCCGGCGATTTTGCATATAAACTAATGTTAATCTCCCCTCAATATTGCGATATTCTCTAGAACAATAAACCTCTGTAAAACGATTTTTTCAATTTAAATTTCAGTATTATTTTCTCCCTTTATAGTAATATTTTGATTTTCAAACGCTTTTTTTTTTCGTTTCCTTTTGTTATTTTTTCCGTCTATTAAGACTCATTGTGGATATTCAACTTATCCCTGAATAAATAGCTATTGTTCAGATTTCAAAACAGATGGAGACCACCCTTTTGGGAATTGGAGTGGGTGAGGGGGGGGTGAAGTGTAAATGTATGCCTAGTCTCATTTCCCAGTAAGCTTTGGAATTCTGATAAGGTTTAAGGACATCTGGACCTGTCTTTTCACCTTGTCACAGAACAAGTGCCCTTTGTTAGAGGAACAGAGGGAGATGGAGGCGGGGTGTTGTTAAGTGACGTACTGAAAAGTGAGTTCAAAGGTTGTTTTATAGTCTTTAACGATTTTGAGCTCTAGGCGAAACATTTGGTTTAAACTTTTCTTTCTTTCAAGCGATATTGTTCCCTAAAGGCCTTATCACACGGTGAAATGTCGCCAGCCCTTTTCCGTTTCTACCCTCAAAAACCGGTCAAGCAAGTTTCATAATCGACAACTTATTCGAACAAGTTCGAAAATGTTATCGAAAATATTGTCCGCGAACGAAATTCAACAAATCATGTGAAACTTTTAAGTGATGTCACAAAAGTGACGTCACTTTCCTTGTCGTTTGCTGAGGGAAAGCGCCGAAAATATTTTGCCGTGTGATAAGGCCTTTAGATGGCTGGGCGAAAACAACTATCTTTTCGAGATAAACTGAAAGTTATCAATGATATTGATGAGGGAATGAAGCAGATTGATGCGGCTAAGAAACATGGATTATCGCAATCTACAGTTGCAACCTTCCTAAAGAAGAGAAAGCAAATCGAAGATGCTGTAACTTCAAATGAAATTAACCCAGAGCGAAAACGACTGAAGGTTGCGACAAATGAAAACATTGATGCTGCTGTTTTAAAATGGTTTCAAGAGATGAGAGCAACAAATGTCCCAATAAATGGACCTTTATTATGTGCAAAAGCACGGAAATTTGCAGCAATGCTAGGGAACGAAACTTTCAAAGCTAGCAATGGTTGGTTAATGCGTTTTTGAGATCGTCGTGGAATAACTTTCCAAGAAGTTCACGGAGAGAAAAAGTCAGCCCCGATAAACGATGCAAATGAATGGCGGCAAAACAAGATGAAAGAAATCTTAGAAAAGTATGCTCCAGAAGACATTTATAATGCAGATGAAGCTGGGCTGTTTTTCCAACTGCTACCCGATCGAACATTGGCATTCAAGGGTGAAAAGTGTTATGGAGGGAAGAAATCAAAGCAGAGACTGACTGTTCTTCTGTGCACAAATAGCACAGGAACGCATAGAATACAACCTCTAGTCATTGGTAAATCATTGAAGCCAAGGTGCTTTAAGAACGTGAAAAGTCTTCCCGTGGAGTATAAAGCAAATAAGAAGGCTTGGATGACGTCTAAACTTTTTTCCGAATGGTTACAGAAGTTAGACAATGAAATGAAGAAGAGAAAGAAAAAAATCGTTTTGTTGATAGATAACTGCGGTGCTCACACGTCATTTCCAAAGCTACAAAATATCGAAATAGCTTTTTTCCCTGCCAATTGCACTTGAAATTTTGCACTTGCACTATTTTACAGCCACTTGATATGGGCATAATTAAGTGCTTCAAAGGATATTACAGAAAACGGTTGGTGGACTCCATACTTGTAAACTTTGAAAATAAAGTAGAAGACCCTTTCAAAGCTGTAAATGTCAAGGAAGCGTGTCACAATATTGCTGGAAGTTGGTGAGAAGTAACAGAAAAAACCATTCGGAATTGCTGGAAAAAGGCCGGTCTTAGTGTTATGGAAGATAAGAAATCTGATAATGATGAAAATTCCATAGACAATGATCTCTCAGATGTTCAAGAATGTGTTTTGCACATCAAAAAATCCGTATCCCAACTTGAGGAAACAAGCGGTGAAAAGTTTGGAATTAGTATAGAAGACTATTTAACAGCAGATGATGATCTTATGGTTTTCGCAGCAGTTACTGATGAAGATATTCTCTCTGAAATTACTGATGAGATAGGAAACAATGATGAAGATGATGATGATATTGATGATGATGATAATACAGGTCCATCGCAGTCCTTATTGTCATCCCAGGAAGCTCTTCAATCCGTGAATTCTCTACGGACATTTTTTTCAAGCCTTCCGTCGACAAATGAAGAACATTTTCGTGCACTAGACTCAATGCATACAGTAGTGGTGAACTTAACAGTTAAAAAAATGAATAAACAAACAAAAATATTGGATTATTTCCAATAAAAAGTGTTTTCAGGTATGTGAATATTTATGTGCTTATTTTCTGAATTTATCTTATTTTTTTTTTAGTATTTAAACCACTATTATTAGTATTTTACAAATTAATTTCTTCTAAATATAGACTTAAAAGTAGTATGTTATGCACCTTAAACTAATAATAATAAAAAAAAAACTCTTATTAAATGCTCAAAATATGTGGGCCCTCGATATAACAATATGCCTCTTTACAACAATATATTTATTTGGTCCCTAAAATATTGTTGTAACGAGGTTTCACTGTATATATATATATATATATCTAATGATATTTTAACATTTAATTTAAATCCAAATTTCTAAAATTTTATCTTAATATTGCTCATATTAAAGTCTTTCTAAAATATTCTCTTATTTCCTGATCCGATTCTACGTCATCTACTTAATTCATTCAAGAAATGCTCTGTAAAGTTCTTTAGTCAGCGATTATTACGGTGAGAGTGATGAATAAAAGTTGCCGACCTAATCAAACAGTTTTAAAAAATGAACCTTGTGTTTCTTCTGCTTTGAAAATCACATGCTCAGAAATCCCTATCAGAATCTTAATATATTGGCACTACAAACAATATTTTCCCTATCAAAATATGCTATATGACACAAGGGAAAATTAATTTCTTGCTTTTCCATCACATCTTCTTGCCCACACTGCTTGTAAATATGTTGCCTGCCTCTGGAGGAAGAATAAAATGCAATTAAAAAGGAAAAGTTTTCTTTAATGTCCTCGAACCAGCCATCTGCTTCCAATAACTTTTAAATCATTACATATATGTATAAAAAATCCAATCTAATATAAAAGCTAATGTCCTCACCTTGAGCAGGTACTAAGCAAAAGTTGATCACTGAGAACCGCAGATGGAAGGACATAGGCAAGTAATTGAGATCGCATCAAGCCACTGTATCCTCCAAATATCACAAGAGTATGTCCTCTCCTCACACCCATAGCATGAGAGAAAACGCCATGACTAATAGGATTGTTGGAGCCTTTTAAGGTAAAATAATAATGTTGTATTATTTAAAAAAAATTAAATAGACCTGATCTTAATATGATGATTTTAAAACTTTGAATATAAATTTCTCAAACTTATGAGCTTATTGAAAAATTTTGACAATCTCAAAAGCACATTTTATAATCTTTATGATATATAATTAACAGAAAGAAAGGAGAAACTCAAATAACACTGTTTTCTAAAATTTATAAATATATATTACACTTAACAATGATTTAGTTTCTATTTATCCTGTAAGTCATAACACATCGAGAAGAATGATGAAGTACTTTATCTAAAATAAAAATTTTATGAGTTCTCAAAAACTAAGGGGAAAAAGTCAAGTTAATAAAGCTTGAACAACTTGTAATCTGAGGAGAAAGAACCGATAAATTTCAAAGACTTGATATAAATAAATTCAGAAAGACAACAGTTTACAATTAGTACAGATTATTTGTACATTGCAATAAAAATATCCATAAACATGTATATATATATATAAAATACAACTGAATAAACTATCAAATGAAAAATTGAATCAATGATACCATTTAAATTACATTCAAATCACTCTTTTATTCACAAGATTTAAAATTTTAAGCACGTCCCTTATAAGAAGCATGTTAATAAATACTTACCAGCAAAATCTTTCCTTAAATTGGAAATGTCAATCCATTTGTGACATCTCAAATGATAGAGGTGTGTTTCATTGTCATAACAAATTTCTTCTTCCACATGCTTATGGGTATATCCACCATAGATTATCATATAATCACCTATAATGGCTGCAGTATGGAAAGCTCTTTCTAAGGGTGTAAAATGATTTCTTTCATATTTGATTTTGATCCAATATTTCTTTTCCACATGAAATGCATAAAGATGATTAGTCAGTTTGCTGACATGAGAATATTCAGCAGTGATGCCACCAAAAACAAAAATTGTTTTTGTTTGTTGATGGTAGACAGCACTGTGACCCACTAGACGCAAAGTGCTTTCCTTTCCACCGTAGGAATCAACAACTTCCCAGCCATTCATATCTCGTATGTTGATGCGGTACACCTTGGATGAAAATGTACCATCTGAAAGACTGCCTCCAATAATGTAAAGCCAATAAAAATCAACCAGAGTGACTGAATGTTTGGTAAGTGGTGGCGGCATGAAATGATTCTTGGGTACCATGAGATTCCACTGCAGACTGGACACATTGAAGAACCACAATTCATTTGAAAGAGTACCATTTTCCAATTCTCCACCAAAAAGGATGATATTATCATGATAACAAATTGCTGCATGGCCATGGCGCGGACTGGGTGATAATTTGGTTAATATATTTGTCCAACGATTCTCTCTAAAAGAAAAGACTAGGGTGTCACCTAACACCTTTTTAAATGTGTATCCACCAAAAACATAAAAACTATCTGTATGTTGCACATATGTCCCTGTATGACTAGCTCTAGCAGTGATGCCACTAGTGGATATTAAATACCAAGAATTGCCTCCATTTTTGTTAGAGTCTGGAAGACTGCAGTCCATGCCCGAGTAACCAGGACGGCACTCACATCGAGCAGGCTCGGAGCTATTTAAGTTGCATTCACCTTTATTTTCATCTATACCACAGTCAGAAGGACACAAGCTTATTTCACAGGCATCCCCTGACCAGAGAGTATCACAAATACACTGGTGACTTTGGCACAGTCCTCTGTAACTGCAATTCAAAGGGCAATCAGTGACACTGTAAGTAGCTTCAAATCCACTTCTTACGTAATTGGTGTCACTGTACAGAAGGATCAACATCTGCAAATGAAATTGAATAAAATGTTAGACAGAAGGCAACATAAAAGATTTAAAACATTTTTTAATTAAATATTGTTATATTAAAGAATGTAAAATAATAATAATAAAAACTAATAGAGTTATAATTTTCAAACCACATATAACATTTCAATGAGAATATGAAATAAACTGAAATTCCTTAACTCTATCCAAAGAAAGGTTAGAAGTATTAATTTTAGAATCATAAAAATAAAATAATTACCACTAGTAATTAACTTTCAACAATCTCAAATACTGCTCAAAAATTATTTACATAAAAAATAGTGCACTTTATATTCTGATATTCTTCTTAGGAATAAATTAATGAGTAATGAAATCTAAAATAACATCAAAATCATGGGTTACTTCACATCTCCCAAAATCTGATCACTTTATACCAATAAAGTACTTTATTAATTTATATGATTAGAATTTAAAAAAATTAGCAAAAATATAGGCATGTTTCAGTTTGCTTTGCATCAGCATATTACTTTAAAGTTATAGAATATTGGAAACAGCTAAAGCAATTTTGAATGATAAACAGATAATACAAAAACTTTACATTAAAACTTAAAATTTACAAAAAATTGTGATAAGAAACATTAAAACAAAAATGCTAGTTTTAAAATAGAAAATTGGTACAAGGAGAACTTCAAAAGAGAAGGGATGGTTATGGAAACTGAGAATAACAACATTCAAACAATAATTACAATAATGCAGAAAATTACTCATAAGTGTATCACAAAAGAAACTTGCCAATGATAATAAAACACATAAAATAAAAATGAAACAGAATCAGTATTTTATATAAGCATTGTAAATTGACAAAAGAATTCCCAATGTTCAATCTAAATAAAAACTATGGAGCTAAATTCCTCTCAATGTAAATTCTCTGAATAATAACTCCCCTCTCCAAATCTAATTCTTTCTAGGCAGGCTGGTTTTAAGTTTCTTAAAAACAAAGGGAAATCAATAAGTAATAGTAAATTTTAAGTAAAATAATAATAAATGTCATGTATGACATTATGATTAAAAAAAGGAATGTATTACTTATTATTTTTCAAAAGAATTGCCATTCATGTTGAGGCATTTGTTTCAGTGCTGAATTAACTTGAAAACTGCAGTCTGTGAACCTGTATGAGATTTTAATTAGACTTTTGATCACTAAAGACCTCTTCATAAGTCCAAACAGATGAACATTAAAGGGTATTTGATCCAGATAGATAAAACTTCACTATTAAATTCCTGCAAAGATTTGCTTGTGTAGCGATCCAGCACTAAGACAAATGCCACAACATGAATGACAGTTATGCCAAAAAGTAATAAATCCATAATACTTTCATTTCATTAATGGTACTTTAAAAAAATTATTGTATTCACAAAATAAAATAAATATGTGCATGTATGATATTTCTTTGTACATAAAAAAATAGAACAACTGATTTAAAATTTATTCATAATATATATAAGTAAACAACCATAAAAGCATTAAATAATTAAAATCCAGTACTAGAGTCAACAAAAATTAACCTAAAACTAATTATGTCAGAATCAAAATTAAAATTTAATTTGGAATTAAACAACAAAAAGTAAACAAAAATAAAATAAAACCTATTTATGAAACAAATGAAAATTAATATAATCAAATAAATGAAACTAATAATGGAAACAAAACTAAAAATTGGTATCAAGGCTAAATTATTTTGGATTCAAACAAGTTTAAAAATTAAAAATCTATCATTATATTTAGTTTGCACTTATGCAGCTACTACTAAAATACAGATGAATCTAAATAAATTAACAAAATAAGTAAAGTATAAAGGAATATAAGTTAAAAAATATAAAAGAATTAAAATTTTCTAGCAAATCGTAATGGGTGAGAGTCACCCGCTGTTTAAGAAATCATATTCTCGGCAAACACATTGATCATGAAAGGCAAAAAGTATTAAAAAAGAATTTTGAAATAACTTACAGCTCCTTGAGTGCTAGTAACAGATGGTGGAGTGGTATTACCACTGAAACTTCCAAGGAGAGGGCTTGCATATGAATCCCCATTATAAATAAAAACATGGTCATAAGAGCATTCAGTGTCCATTTTCTTAAAAGTAAGAGTAATGAAAGCTTTTTCATCTGAAGCTGTAAAAAAGTAAATAAAAAAAATCAGTAATCTATTTAATATGTGGCATTCCTTTTAAAAAGTATTTACAAGAACAATTATTAAATTTTTAACTATATAGTAGAAATTAATTTTATAATCAGAGTTCTTTTTTAATTTTTTAACCTCTTTTTGTTTTTAAAATAAAAATATCAGAAATGGGGGGAAAATGACAAAAAAAAGTAACATAAAATAATCTTATTTCAAATAAAGCCAAGCTTTTAAACTGTTTGCAGAAAAACAAATTATATAGTTAAAAATATGATTATATGCTAATATGTGGAATTATGCTTATTATAAGATCTTTATAATAAGAATATAATGTAATTTTAAAAAATGTTGGGTAAGAAGGACTATATGAAATAAATATCTCTACATTTAATATTTCAAATAAAACACTACCCTTAAATTCGTTAATCTACATTCATTATATCAAAGTTTTAAAATGATATTTGAAAACTTCATAATCAAAAAAATAAATAATTTATCACTATAACAGTCTTTAACTCGTTAATATGTATTATTGGAATGTTTACTGAATATTAAATACAGTAGCAATCTAAATTCATTATAATAAACAATTTTTTTTTTAAATCTAACTGAAAGTCATTTATTTTGATGCAGTACCTTTTTGCCATGAGAAATGAGAATTTATACTGTATAAACTGCATTTTCTAACATGCAATAAAATTTTATAACTGAAAGAATTTCTTTTATCTTGAAGAATAATAGGAAAATACACAAACATGAACAAGCAACACAATTTAGAACTGAACACGAGATAGAAAAAAGTTAGTTGAAGTCAGTTTGAAGAGTTAAAAACATAAGTTTCATAAATAAACCTTTAAACGAAATACAATGTTTTGAACCTTTGTCTCAAAAAGTTTTAAAGAAAATTTTCTTTAAAAAAAATTAAGTTAATAAACTGATTTTGAGTAATTAAATCCGAAACTAAAATGAACATAATTCACCTCTAATGAGCCATTCACAATGGGAATCCATTGGGTACTCTTTGTTACCACTTGATATGGTGCCATATTTGCCAGTGAGAACCTTTCGTTCACGGTCACAGCTAAATGTATGAGGAGTGGGACCATGGTCTAATGCAGAGGACAGAATTACAGACAAGCACATGAGAAAAAATGTATACAGGTACTTCAGAGCTCTCAGGTTCATATTGAAGTTAGTTTCCATTTGGTGGGAAGTAGAGAAAAATGCAGCCCACCAAAGTAAAACACTAAAGAGAGAAAAACTGGGAACAGCATTTTGAAGGATAATTAAAATCTAAGTCCACAGATAGCTCATTCTTTTTTAATTTTGGAGGTAACAGCTGAAAAAAAAAAGGAAAGTACTGTTATTTTTAAATGTGAAAAGAGCACTTGAAAACTTATTCATAGTTGCAAAATTAATATCAAGATAATTTATATTAACTGAATGCAGAAAGAGAAACATTTTCACTAACTTTTAACAAGCATATTCAAATACAGATAAGTTAATTACACTTTTATTTCCAATATATATATTTTTTTATTTTCTTAAGGTTACAAAAGTACCATTATTTTGGTCAAAACTTCATAACCCTTCCCCATCACTTTGTTGCATTTTAATTAAATAGTTGATTTTCAATTTTTAAGGAAACAAATTCATTAATAATTTAATGAAGACTGATCAGTTTAATTTGATTATTTTCAATTAATAACAAAGCATCAAAAAAAAGTAAGTATCATAACAAAGTAAGTAAGTAACTGATAAGTATCAAAGTTATTATTCAGATCTTGTAAATGATGACAAAGTTGAATGCATGAAGTAATTATCATTGGGTAAAATGCAGTCATTCAAAAATAAAATATTTTGGATAATTATTAATAATATTTTTTTCAGTTTTTAAAATTTCATTCCAGCAAAATTTTTTGACTATTCCACAATTTCCAAAGATCTCCAGTCTTATGGCCCCATTTTCATAGGCTATCAAATCTTCTTTAATTTTTTTTTCCTTTTTATATTTTGGTAATTCTAACCAATATTGATAAAAGATCTACATTTTCAGAATGCAAAGACTTAGAAACAATATTTAGAAATTCTAAATATTAAAATATTAAACTACTCATATATATATATTAGGTCATCACATAAATAAAAGATTAAATAGAAACATCAACATTTGTATATTCATACACATTCATCTTAGCGTAACTGGAAGTTTTCCTTTTCATTTACAACAATTTCAATTACTTAAAATAATTTCTAATACCTTAAAAAATAATAAAAATTAGGGAATTACATCAGTTACCTAACACTGTATAATATCTAAATACCAAATAAATAACAATATGCAATAAGAGATAATTTATATGATAACATATTTTATATATCGTTATGAACATTTTATACTCAATTTCTTTTCTGTTTATTTCTGACGATATAATATATTTGATACAATTTTCTCATTGTTTATAAATTAAATTCATCATGTCTGCAAACAATATAAACCAAACAAAGTTCAACAGCCCACAATTTCCTAACTAAAAAAATGTTAGGTTAAGAAAATACTTTTTTATAAGAAAGATCCCAAAATCTTAAAAATGTTTATTAGTTTAATTTTATTTACTAAATAATCACCTGAATAAAAGAATTAAACAAAGAAATATCTGTCTCACTTTACAAAATATGAATAACACTTTACATTTTTATTACACAATAATTTTATATTTCCATATACTCAATATAGCAAAGAAAAATTTGGTTAGTTCATCAGTTAGTTAATAATAGATATCAATAGTTAGTCAAACTTTGTTAAAAAACTTAATTAGTCAAACTTCATCAATCATATATGAAAAATGAAAGTAATCCAATTTTTTAAGACAAATATCACATATTAATGCTAATAAAAAAATCTTGAAATTAATTACTAATGTTTGTGATTTAAATTAGTGTGCAGACTACCAAAATATTTCTTAAAACAACGTTAGAAACAGTGTTTTTTTTAAAAAATAATTATTGTTACTTTTTACACATAATTAATGCAAAAATTCAGTACATAACATTCATTAATAAGTTAATAATATTGTAAGAATATTTATAAGAATTATAGATTTCCGTCTCCAAAAGATTAATAACCGAGAACACTCAGAAAAACATTTTTACTTTTCATCTGTGTAAAAACATTTTTTTAACCACTAATACGAATTAAGAAAATGTGCAATGAGTTTTGCAACTATAAAGAGTACTTTAATAATAAATAGCCCATTCTAAAATGAAAAAAATATATTTCTTAAACGTAGAAACTTTAGAACACTTTAGAAAAAAAAGGATACATTCAGTATTTAATATATTACTATTAAAAATGACTTGAGCAAATAATTAAGAACTAGTAGAAATATCTATCTCAAAAATAATTAAACAAAAACATTCCCAGAATTTTAATAAAATTATTGTATTTCTTATTTCAAAGTCCAAATTAACCTCACAATAGATCTAATGAATCTTAATTTCTGATGATTAGATGGCAATACTCTGTTTGATATAAACTTCTTACATTAACTCGAAGTTCGGTTTAAAATAGGTTTCGAAATTCAAAAAGTCATATCTATGCTAAAACTCAATGACATTTTGTAATAAAGACAAACAAATAAACCTGTGAAATATATCTAGAGATGATGTCAAAGTAATAAATATTTCGACATAAAAAAAGTATTAACATTTGTGACAAACAGAGACTCTGTTTACAAATTAAATTGCACTGTTTACTTTTATTTTACAAATTCTAAACAAATCACTACGGGGGTACTTACTTTGAATTTGTTACAAGTATATAATAAGATTCTGTTTGATTTAAATAAATTCCAAAAAATCATCGGAGTTCGATTAAAATAAATTTAAAGGTCCAGAATTTAATGTTGAAGTGACTTTTCATAACAATTAATAATAAGTACTAAGAAAATCACTTATAATTTACTACACACAACTAAATGAGAGCTAAAAATAAAAACAGAAAATTTTTTAATGAGCAATTGATGACATTTAATATTATATTTTCAGAATTTTGACAGTCGTCTCATTGACGATGGGTACATAAACACAATTTTCACAATACCGTCTGTTTGTGTTTAGAAAAAGGAAACTCCTCCTTTACTCCGCATGCTCAAACACGCCCACTCATATGTCATTGGTGTAATTTTGGCTCACAAAATGGATCCGGCGAAAGAAAAAGAAGAAAAAAAAATGTGTCAAGGTTGAAGCTATTTTTTTTATATGAAAACTACTTTTATCCAAATTGGGACAACTTTTAATAGTATTGTATCAGAAATATTATTCATAAATTAAATTAATATCAATAGAAATCAAAATCAATCATGAAAACAAATAAAATAACCAAATAACTCAAACAGATTTGCAGATTTAATAACCTTTAGTTTCTGATTAAATCCGTCGAACCTAAATTTATGTGTTTCTAGTAATTTCAAAATTTAAACATGAGAATCGGAAAAACTCTTGGCAATGCTTGAAATGACTCCAGACGTTTCTGGTTCGTATAATAAAATATCTTAACAAGATAATTCGAAAGTCGGTTACATATATCTTTTACCTAATTGTGGAGTATGCTATTTTTTGTAGTTATTTTTTGTAAAATAAAACTAAAAACATTGATTTACCGTACTTTGGTAGGAAAAAAACACCGTTAACTAATTCATTAATTTGCTCCAGGTGTGGATTTCTAAGGCATACATTTTGCAGCATCTTCAGGTTTTTTCAGCAAATATAATCACTCATTTATAAAATCTAAATATCTAAATCCATTAACAACCTAAGTTCATTCTTTTGATATTCAGCAAAAGCAGGCGGGATTATTGAATAGACAATGTAACCAACTGCCTACTGACTCCGTACTTTTGGACTGCTTAAAATATAAAAATGTAAATATACATACATCACAGCAATTTCCAGGTTGCGGTAGCCTGGTTGTTAGAGCATCAGTCTCGCAACCGAAAGGTAGCGAGTTCTGTCCTCGTCTCGGCCAAAGACCGCCATATTGGCTAAGGGCAGTTGAGGCACGTTAAATAGGTCGTGACTGCAAAGTTCTCCAAATTCCTATAACCTCTGGGGGTACTGAATCAGGGATGAGTTGGTTTCTGATTGGGATCTAAATTCTGACTTGCAGATGGATCAATGAATGTATGAACGAGTTCGACCGCCTCCTAAAAAGTGTTGCGTCGTGTGCGTTCGAGCAAAGTCGTGCTTTCACCTTAATGGTGCTCGTTAACAACGGAAGGTGCACACCTCTGCTCATTCGGGCTTGGTATGACCAAGTGGCTTTAGATCCACACCACCACCACAGCAATTTCTGAATCATCCCATTTTATGCATTCATTTGATTTATAAGGATTATGATTTTCAACTTATTCAAATTACAATAAAGAGTCATTTAAGCTTGGAAAGTTTATTTTTGAGCAGGGCCTGACTAAGGCAAAGGCATACAGGACAGTTGCCGCGGGTCCCACATTAGAATGGGCCCGAAATCGAAAAAGGCCATAGACAAGTTCTTTGTACCTCTATGTATAGGTTTTCATGGTGGGGTAAAGAAATTTTTGCCCCGGGCCCCAATTATTCTAAGTCGGGCCCTGTTCTTGAGATTTAAACAAGAAACCAAGAGTAGAGACTTAAAGCGTCAAAAGCAAAACCGATGCGGCTTCACATTATATGGCCTTTCAGGACATTATTTTAAAAGTGTTTCTATGAATCGTTTTAAAATCTATTGCCGAAATATTAATATCAAATTTTTAAGACAGTAATCTCATTTTAAGATAAATAATTTATATTATCTAAATTAATTCTACAGGATATGTATATTATTGTTTGAAAAAGCAGGTTATTTTTTTTAATATGATGAATATGAATACAAATATATGCTTTTAAAGTAAACACAAAACGTAGTTTCCATTCGCTCAAATATCATTTACTTATTTTATTGTAAAAAAGTTTACTATTGCATAAAAGTAGACCAGTGATAAAATACAAAACATACATTTTGTTTTTATTTTTGAAATGTTCAAAGCTTTTGAAAAAAGTAAATCAGTTCTCATTTAGTTAGAGAAAATTATTTTCAAAAATGGTGAAATGTCAAGAACCTACTGCAATGATATTAAAAGAATTAATATGGCTGTTCAATTTTTTTTAAAGCTTGGGTTTCACATTTTCGTATATTAAGTATGGAGAAAGTATCACCTTATTTGTGCTCTAGATTTTCACCAATCTACCCTTCAGACTTTTCAAAATTCGAAAAATATATCTTTTCAACAATGGTATCCTGTTTCAAAGATAATTTTTTAAAAAATGCTTTGAGGCAGAAGAATGAAATTCGATGTATGATCTTCACACCAAATTTGGATTTCTAACAAATATAAAATAAATATAATATTTCTGTAAACGCCCATTGGAAGATAGTGTATCTGTCCGGCTGTCCGAAAATAACATAATATTTACAAAATGAAAAGAGCTAGTTGGAAAAAATTTGGTACATATGATTTAACATCTAAGTATAGAACAAATCCTTCCAGTATTTGGCTTCGTATTGGTCTGTTCTTTCAAAAGCATGTAAAAACGAATGATTTAAATATGTCAAATTTCGTGTGCAATTTTGTGAATTACAATTGCACATTCAATGTCCATAAATTAAGGATAATGCAAGTTCAGAAAGAGAAAGAGCCAGAAACAATAATAAATGTGACTTATTTGCAAAGCCTATTTGTTAAACAAAAAGTAGCAAAAAAAGATGCTATATCTTTAATATCATTTATAAAAATTGCAATTTTTGATTCCTTACAGTAAATGACAAAAAAAAAAAAAAAACTGTTTGCAAAAAATAATATTACAGGGTAGTTATGGTGCTTAATTCATAGTATGTCACCCAGACGATGCAATACATTCGGTGCAACGCATACATGCGGAGTATCAAATCATCAATTTGATCTTAGGGAATATTACATCACTCATCAAGCAATGCTGTCCGAAGTAGACATGTAGGAGGCGGTTGATGGACAGTAATTCGTCGGCCAAGCATGTCCCACACATGCTGTCCTGTATTCAAGTAAATGAGAGCGCTGACCGGTCCATAGGGGGATATCCTCCGATCGAAGGTATTCGTTTACAAAGTTTGTACCGTAAGGACAGACATTGTCATCCATCAACACGAATTTTTCGCCCACTGCTGCCCGAAACAAACGTACATGTTGTTCCAGAATGACTTCTCAATAGATTTGGCCTGTCATGGCTCCAATTTGAACATGCAGGTCAGTTCTGGAACCCAGGATAGTTCCTCCCCAAATGAGCAATCCTGCACCACCGTAACGTTGTCTTTCAATGATGTTCTCTTGGTAATAACAGTACCTTCTTCTTCTTGTATACAACCGACCACACCGCTACCACTGAACGTAGCAGTATCGACAGGATTGGTTGTGGTCGAGTGCTGAATAAGTATTGTCCAACCTTACATTGACCGTCAAACTAACATTCCTTTCGGGATAGTAATCCCCACCCCTCCCCATCTGCACACTCTCAAACAGTTGGAATGAAACTATCCATCTTTAACATCAAATCCCTCAGGGTTTTGGAGGCCGCGGTGGCCTGGTGGTAAAGTCTCGGCTTCGAAACAGGAGGGTTTCAGTTCGAGACTCGATTCCACCGAAGAGCCGTCCTGTGAGGGGGTTTGTTGCATGTTAAATCTGTCAGGCCAAACGTCCTCCAGCTGGTGTGGTGTGGAGAGGGGGGTGCCAGTTGAGGTGTCGTCCTCGTCATCTGACTGTGGTTCAAAATTACGAGGTCCGTCCCAAAATAGCCCTCGTGTTGCTTTAAACGGGACATTAATATAACTAAACTAAACTAAACCCTCAGGGGTTTGAGATGACCTGGTACCATCTGCACTGTACTTAAATCATTAGGTACAATCTTCATGCCTTTCCTTAACTCTGAGATCTCCATACATTTAATTGAATAGTGGTAAATTGTACCAATTTCACCACAAATGCATTTATTTTCCTGCTTTCTTCCAAATCTTTGGAAATATGCAGGAAATCTCCCATGTCCAGATATTATTTGGATAATAAATGGATGGTATCTTCTTATTGGTAGTAACAGTACCTGGCGCTCTCCATATGAAAGTTCGGCCAGAATTAGACTGCAAGCTGAACATGGACTAGTCGAAAAACATTACAGAAGCCCATTGTTGCGATGTCGACAATGCATGCTCTGTATTTCAGGTTAACAACAGGAGTGACACTGAGTTGCAGTGAGTGGAAAACATTTGACAAGCCAACGAGCTAGACCAATCTGCCCTAAGCGTCTGTACACGGTCTGCCTTTAAACTGTCCGACCAGTGGCTGAAAACCGACGAGAGAGGTACGATACTTTTGTAGAAGGTGAAATGGGCTCAGAATAGAGCCCGGGACCTTTGGGTCTGAAAGCCAGTAACATAACCACAGGGCAAAAGCATGCTCGTGTCCTGTAGATGTTATCTGGCTTTTTTTAAGATATCACAACAGACTCACCCTCTAGTGAGTTGACGAACGATATGCGTTGTTGTTGAGTGGTGATGAATGGGTTTGTTGAATGAGTGGTTGCTGTGTGTAGCTGTTGTGTCTAATGCGCCTTACCCATCTTTGTTTGGCGAGCGGAGAACTTTTTGGTTACGCCAAGTGTCATGGCGAGTGTGCGCGAATTGTTGCGTCAAGTGAGTCTGACGACTTTGGTTGTGGGTAGATGGCGTCACAACAGTTGCATGAAGGTTGACGGCTCATTGTTCGAGGCCACCATTGTGGGAGGTGAAATGTGCTCGGAATAGAACCCGAGAACTTTGGGTCTGAAGGCCAATAACATAACCACAGGGCAAAAGCATGCTCGTATCTGGTAGATGTTATCTGGCTTATTAAGATATCACCACACTATGCTTCGTCTATTTCTTATAGCAATAACTGCCAAATACCAATCCTCATTCGGCTTTGTAATTCGGGGATGACTTGTGCTATAACGTCTACTCAGATTACCATAATCTTGGAGTCGTTGCCAAGGTCTGGAGATGACACTCTGGAAGATTCCAAGTATCTCAGATAATTCCAGCTGAGTAAGCCCAATTTCAAACAGTCGATAATTCTACAACATAAAAAACTCTGCCAAATGCGGGCTTTAAGTCATAACTATGCGGCTATTGCACTGAAAGGCTTATAAAGCGCTTGCGAACTATTTTACTACTTTGCCTGTGTTGTCATTTTACCGGTGATATATGTGTTTTAGAGTTCGACTTTCTCATGACTCTGAATTATCCTTACTTTATGGTCATAAGGGTATATCTATATCAAATTTTAATTTCAGAAGAATGGAAACAACGAGTCTAAAACACTAATTCGTTTTTCAGATTTTATCAACAACGAGTAAATGCTAAGGATTCAACTCCAACGTAAGATTCAGTAAGAATTTTAAATTTATGTCAAACATCAATATTTCTTCTTCGATATCGTGCAAGGCATTCGCAATCTTATCCAAAATTTATTGGGGGGCAAGGATGAGGATAACACCTTTATTAGAGAATATACCGGAAAGTTT
Organism: Argiope trifasciata; assembly: GCA_026543055.1. Classification (NCBI taxonomy): domain Eukaryota; kingdom Metazoa; phylum Arthropoda; class Arachnida; order Araneae; family Araneidae; genus Argiope; species Argiope trifasciata. Next base: position 884,457 of record JAPMOQ010004482.1, on the reverse strand, counting down.
TGGAGAGATTATTCCTGTTATTTTTAATATTTGTAAAATGTAATACCCAGATTGCACATTTTGCTGCACAGTATTATATTACATAATTTAATAATATTACGAATATTGCTTAATATCATACAATAAATGTGATCGGTCTCAAGATTTTGATGGATTTCCATGTTTCAAACTTCCATAAAAGCCTCAAACAACAAAACCCGCCGCTTTTTGAAACTTTGCATATCTGTCCTTTGTACTTAAAAGACGATAGCTCAAACCAACAGTTTTTACGTATGTATATAAGTTAACGAATGCGTTAGATTTAGTTTTATCAAACTAACGACCTGCTTGAAAGCAACATTAGGTGATTTTACTATGGATTTCATAATTTTAAATTCGTTCAGATAATGAGGATGACGTCCTCTCTAGACTATAGCTGCGCGCTATTGCGTTTGCATCATTTACATCGAATTCGGCGTACGCCAGGCTTGCACAAAAGCCTTATCAAACGGCAAAATATCGTCTGCACTTTCCGTCAGCAATTTTTTCCGTTTCTACCCTCAGAACCGGTCAAGCAAGTTTCATAATCATTTCTAACCAGCAAGAAAATGCCGTCGGAAATATTGCCCGCAAACGAAATTCAACCAATCATGTGAAACTTTGAAGTGACTTCACTTTCGTTTGTTGACGGAAAGTACCGACGATATTTTGCAGTGTGACAAGGCCTTAAGACTCTTACTAAGAAACGACTCTCGAATCTATGAAACTTCGGCTGAGAATTTCGCAGGTGGAATTTTGGAGAGAGGGGTGTCAGCTCAGGTGACGTCCTCATCATCTGACTGTAGTTCAAAGTTGTGAGGTCTGTCCCAAAAAATCTCCAGTTTTGTTCAAAACGGGACGATAATGCAACTAAGCAAAACTACACAAAGCAAACTGGCCCAGAAGCCATGATCCAATCAACAGGAGACAACGGCAGTCACTAGATAAATGATACGAAATTTGTTTAAATTAATAGCATACGATTAAATTTGCATCTTAAATTTCTTTATGATGTTCAAAATTCGATGCCCAGACTACAAATTAAATACCATAGCTTATATTTTATAACTAGTTTGATTTCACATGTGCACCCTTTACAGGTTAGCCATTTCTTTTCAACTTTAGCATAAGTATACAATCTTAGTGAAGTAATTTATTTTAGTTTTATTAACATCCTGTTTTGAAGCAATACTAGGGCTCTTTTGAGATGGACCTCGTCATTTTGAACTACGGTCAGATGACGAGGACGGCACCTTAGCTGGCACTCTACTCTCCAAACTTCCATACCACACTAGCAGGAGGACATTTGACCCCAATGGATTTAACGTGCATTATTTATTGACCAGGAGCAAAGAATTGATGGAATTTTAACAGCAAAAATATGAATATTTCAGCAATATTATTTAAAACAAATAGGCAGTAATAATTCCATTTCACATACTTTTTTTCTCATTTATTTTGAAGTTTACAATGAGTGCGCAGTTGATTTGACAGCATAAAGTTTCACTAATGTATATGAATTTTTCGCGTTTTATAACTATCAATGTAATAAATATGAACAAGTTGTGTAAAAAATATTTATTATACCAGTCAAATATTGGAATTCAACCTTTTAATCATACAAACATAATTAGAAAAAGTCACAGAGAGCTCACCTGAAAAAAAGCATTGGAAACGCACATCCTGTTTTCATCAGATATCGACATCCAACTGTTCAAACTGCTTACACAGTTTATTGAACAATTATCATTAATTATCTGACTTACAGGTATGCAGCTCCAAATTCTTTTCAGGAAAGTTTGGCTCTATGTTAATTCCAAGGATGTTTGTTGATTAAAAGCAGTTGAATACAAAATTTAATAAATAATGTTCATTTTTTTATAGATCGAAACAGCTTTTATTCCATATGCTCTCTGAGAAATTCAATAATGGTGTCCGTGTCCCACTTTTGAATGCTGAGCTCCTCCTGTGCGTTGCCATCTCCATCCAGTAGTTTTATGACTGGATCGGCCCCTCGTACATACTTGACAGAGAGACCAGGGAATTCATTTGGGGCTTCACTCCTCACAAATGCTGAAAATTTGTTAAGAATAATCAGGTTATGCAAATAATACTGTATGATAAATACTACTATATAATTCCAAAAATAATAGGTATGATGAAATTACAAATTCCTCAAAACGAATACTCTTATATCCCTACACAATGAGCTTGAGAAAAGAAATGCCAGGCATGCTGGAAAGCAAAAATATCAAAGGAAAAGATATACTATAAATGCTAAATGTTACAAAATGATAACATTGTTTGTTACACAGATATACTTGATTTGTTATTCCCCACTCTTTATCATTCTAATGCCAAATTTTACTTGTGGATAATGTGATTACAATGACTATGTTAATACAAAATCTGACAAATTGTGAAATACTGTCATTCATATTTTTTAAATGAAGAAAATGTTGATTGGATATTAGAAAATGAGATTCTTTCCTCAATAATGAGAGCATTATGAATGAAAAAAATGTACAGAAATGGATGGACTTATTTGGAGTAGGATTAATATTTAAGGTGATTATAGGTGTAGTAGATCATATGTGTGTTCAAATTTTTCATACAACCTTAGAATAATTCTGTTATAAGAGAGGCACTTTGAAAGATTGTATAAATGAATCTAGAATGTTTAAGACATGAAATTAAAGAATAAGATGACATTGTAGACAAGACAAGAGACACCATTCCTAGACTTTATATCATTTCCAGTAATGTAATAAATTATTCAAAATTGATGAAAATATAGTTTTTTTACAATGAAAACTTGTTCCTAACTACTCCATGATGAAAATTGTCAGAGGTAATTAAGAGTTCTATCCTGCTTTTAAAGAGAAAATCTAAAAACGAAAACTAAATTTAACTTGAAAAACTATCATATTTCACAGATAGAAGAAATATATAACTCAGCAACTTTCTTTTAAATTAATAGGTATGAGAAATGAATAATGACACATAAAAAAAGTTTTAATTGCACTTTTTAAAAAAAAACCACAACTGCAACTAAAATAATCAAACTTTAAAATACGTCATGGAAAAACTGTCTTCCTCTACAATAGTTTAGAAAAGATTTCTTTCTTGGCTCACTAAACTTCTATCAATGGCATAGTCACCAATCTAAATTATTCTCCCTGACACTATTTAAAAACGTTTGATATTCGAAGAAATCATAATTTTTATTATTACCTTGAGTGATTAAGAACTTAAATATGCATTTTAAAAACTTCATCATAGTAAACATAGAGAAATATTTTTCTCCTAAAATAAATGTTGTAATAATAATAACAATAAGTAAAACAAAATCATAAATTGTATTTAAAAAAATTTTTACATTCAAAAATAATGTCTTACCTTGGATTTGTGGGTAGTGCCCAATTTTTCATCCGCAAACTTCAAGCCGAGCTTGTGGATATTTCTAAAATGAAATTTAAAATTAGCTAGAATAACTAGTTTATAAATAACGCAATATACGAATCAATAAAACAACTTTTGCTTACTCTTGTGCATTAATTCAAAGCAAAAAAGGAAAGAACAAAAAAGTTGCGAACAGGAAAAACTTGGAAAATCTTGATACAATACACATAGGAACTGCATATTCAAAAAAGATATGAATCATGTATTAAACAGAGTATAAGATACCATTTTAAACTAATTTGGACTGAGCAGAAATAACAGTTCAAAATACAAGAACTGAAATTATCATATTAAACATAAGAATTTTAAACTAGACAATGTTTTCAAAAATTGCATTCAAATTATCAAAAAGACAGAATGAAACAATTTGCAAGAAATCTTATAATTTGAATTAACACATTACCAAGTTGTTTTTTTGATGAATACATTTTTTTAAAAACTGTAACTTCACATTCTTTTAAAAACGCTTTGAAAAAATACACAATGCAGTGAAAACTTTAGACTGATATTATATTATAAATATGAAAGTTTGGATTGGATGTATATTTGTAACTCGATCACGCCAGAATGCAACTGGATGAAATTTAGTACAAAGATAGATTATAGACAGGAATAGCACATAGGATACCTTTTATTCCGGTTAATTTTTTCTTAATTAAAAACTAACTTTCATGACAAAAAGCTGCGACCAAATCCTGCCAAATATGAATAAGTTTCTGCTGGGTTTTTTCACAACAGTAATCTGATTAGGGTTAGCAGAGTTTCAACAAATTATTTCAAAAGATTCTGTTTATTTTTTTAGTGTTTGACATATTTAAAATCAAATGTTGTCAGTTAATCAATCTTTTAGATTCATACTAAAGTACTTTTAAATTAAAAGAAAATGGAATAGAGGAAATAAAAATTTTCTAATCTGCATTGCATTACAACAACGGGTGTTGAAAGTCTGCACATGATTGTTGACAACTGTGTCTTCATTTAAATTAAAAGTTTAAAAATTATGTGTATAATACTGTTGTAGCTATCACAATCTCGATCGATAAATAAAATGGATTTGCTGTTTTGTTTTATTTTAGGTATGCAATGAAAATAATTTAATTTTATGTTAGTTGTGCGTTATTAAATTTTATTTGTTATATATTTTTCATATATGATTATACTTTTAAATGTATCGTTTTTAGGTGAGGTTTAATTTTTTTTTGATTTGTCACTATATGATAGTTTTTCATACATGTACATCAAAATTTCCATGCCAACAGAGTCACAGGTAATACCTAGTAATCAATAAGACAAATTCAATTAAATATAAATAATTTTTTGTTTATTTAAAACAATCTGCAATAATGATAAAATGATTGATAAATAAAAACATATATAAAAATTTTAAATAAAAAAACGAATAACAGGTAATTACTTAATAATTTTGAAATTTATATTGTATATATGTAACATTATCAAATGAATATTCATTCATAGAACTTAGCAAATAAACTACATTTTTGTTTTTAAGCGATATAATTAATTTTATACAGAGTAAAAAACTGGAAGTTCTACATCAAAACAGAATAAAGAATACCATTTATAACTTTTGGCTAACAATAATTTTCTTTATGTGATAACAACTTGGATAGCTATTGATATCACTTTCATAACTAAGTTTGATATTTCATAACAATAATATAGGTATCAATCATATAAAGGAAATTGTTTTATGACAACTTATTAAAAATTATCTCTCAATGCCAATTTTATTTTGAGTAATTATTTCTTAGATTACCTTATCTTTATACTAGATTCTTTAGAAAAATTAATTTTTAATTATAATCAAAATATGCATACAAATATATGTTTAAATATTTTTAATTAAAAGAACAGCAATATGCAACCAGAGTTTTATATTTTAAATCTTTTTGTACTGTATAATTTTTTATAATTTGAAATTTCTATATTTTACACAAAAAGATTTAATGATGATAGATTTTTATAACATTAAGTACAGATCAATAATTTGAATACAAAAACTAATTGCTGAATTCCCTTAATCATATTTGAAAGATATGTTCACATGCAAATTGGATAGATTCCATAAAATTTGTTTGTGAATTTACGTTACTTCTATGTATTAAGAAAAGTGCAGACTCATTATAACATTGAAACTGTTAACACTACTTTTCTTTTTGCAATCTTTGTTTTTGTTTTAAAGGTATTTTTCTATTTTTATATAAGAAAATAAATATAAAAGCTCATTAAAATATTACGGAGCTTAAAGTAAAATAATCTAAATAAAACAATCACAAATTTTTAGATCAAGTCATAATTACATACTTTATGTTATATTAATCATTAAGAAAAATGAAAACTAACTTTGACAGCTTCTTTCTCAGCCTTTAATGCACAACATTCAAGACAGCTGTCTTTTAAAATATCATCTAAATTGAATTGAACTAATTTCTCGCACCATGTGCACTGAAGATCCGTCCTACGAAGTCCAAGTTCAAAGCAAGCATCATTACTCAAACTACAAGCAGCAGTGGCAATCTAGAAATAAAATAAATTCAGTATATGATATATTTTGTCCCCTTTTCATGCTTAATTTTTAAAATTAAGCATGAAATATATTGATTTATAGAATAGGTTTTTGTATTATCAATCATTAGAAAAATGATCAAAACATAATTTTAATTTAAACATAAAAAGCAGAATTCATTAACAGAGATAAGCTTTTACATAAAGGAAACAACATTATTTTGAGCAACAGGCTTCTTAAAACATATATAGAAATATAATACGCGAATACTTACCAAGACAGTAAATGATAAAAGCAATTCATTAGCAAATCCTAATGCTTTATTCAACATCCTGAGATGTGAATAAATCTGAAACTTTCAAGAAAATAAATATTTTACTACACAAGTCAAATCAAAATGTAAACAATTTTATAATAAAAATGAAAACTTAATTAAATAAGAAATAGTTAAATAACAATCCTATGATAAACATTTGATGCAAATAAGAGTTCAGAGGAAATTTCATTTTCTCAAACTTATATTTTATTCTTGTATGAAAAAAAGAATCAACTTAATGTTGACAACATATATAGAGAAAGAACAAAATATTAATACAATAGAAGTACAGCAACAATTTGAGTTGATCTAACAATGTAATTTTCTATGTTTTATTAATAATTTTATTAATCAAGATTGTCAATCGTTATTTGATAATAATTTCTAAATTTTTAACATAAGAAAATTCTAAGATTAATTAACTGTTCCAATATCATACATAAACAAATATGTAGTCCAGATACTCTGTATTTTTTTAGAACTTTATTTGGTGTTATAAAATTTTTCCTAATATTATCTACGATACAGAAAATTCAATATTCTATTGCAGATATTATTAATGTTATAACTTAGGAATTGGAGATTTGAAATTGCTAGCTTATGAAAAGCCTTTTATCTTTGCTTTCAAATGTGGCAGGTATACATTCAGATAAAGCCGATGAAAAAAACCGAGAAATTTAATGATTTCCAACTTTTAGTAAATATATATACTTATACATCATCATAATAACAAAAGGGAAATCCAGAACTAAGATTTTGAAATTAGAAGAGGGAAAATAAAAATCTCGCAAAGTATAAAGAGCATTCACATCAAAATTTTAGTATTAATGATGTTTTGAAGCTGCATATGAATGACCATCGCAGGAAAAAAAAAAAGTTCAAGTCGATTACAAAGGGGAAGAAAAATGAGAAGCCGGCGAAAAAATCGGAACTCTACAATGGTATTAGTTAAACTCTTTCGAAGTTAAAGCCTCATAATAAACAAGGTCTTACCTCAACTCCAACAATTAATTATATTTCAAGAGAAATTCATGTCACTTAACCAGAGGAGATTCAATGTTTATAATAACAATACAGACGAAACTCTTGAATATAAATATTATGGGATATGGAGCGACAAAGGCTATAATCCCCGAACAGACGAAGTATGTAACGCAAACTTTCCACTCCAAACAAAATGTAATAAACTTTACGTGTCTTATCTACTTCACTTCATTAAAAATACTACAGACCTGATATAATTATTCAGAAAGCTTTTGAAGGCAGATTTTAGTTATTTAACTTATGTTAAAAATTTAGTAAGTGCAAAATTTTACCAGCGTTAGGATTAAATTATCTCTAAAAATATTCATTTTCAATCAGTAATGTCGCACTAGAGCTTAAAGCAATTATTTTTATTTTAGCAAAGGTGAAATTTTAGATCAGATTACGAAGTACATACACCCAGATATTAAGAAATGCGAAATAAGACAAGTTAAAAACCCGATCAAGAGTATAAGCCGAAAAGGAAAGAAAAAGAAATACTCTGTTATGTGAAATAAGATTTTCTTTCCGAATAAAATGTCTTAGATTTTTTTTTGTTGTTAATAATAATTTGTTTCTGATATAAATAATCCACAATATTTTTTTATTTTGTAGAACGTTTGTAGTTAAATTGAATAATAGGTTTTCTTCATAATTTATTCTGAGCTGCCGCTAATATTCCGATATTGAATCTTACAATGCTAGAGGCATTTCAGATATCTTTGTTATAGATAAATAAATTATTAGAACATAATGATTAATGAATATTCTAAAATATTACATTGGATAAATTTAATGGGCACAGCAAAGTTATTCAAGGAAGAAAAAAAATATATTAATCCTAACAATATAAAGCATTTAACTGTACTTTCCTTTAGATAAAATCATGTCTATGTTGTAAAAATTAAATTTTTAATTTTTTATACTACACTTGAGATAAAAATATAATATTTTCAAGACAAAATAGTTTGCTCAAATTCGAATGAAAATAATACACCTTATTTATCAAATAATAATGTTTAAGGATTATGTTGACAAGAATTAAGATTAGTTGAAACTGTATATGTTTTTGTGTAAGTGTCATTTTGTATTAAGGTAAATAGAAAGTCAACAAGATTTTAGCATTCTTTTTTAAATATAGCAGGTTCCGTCCTCCCCCCCCCAAATAAAATTTGTTTAAAATGTAGTCAAGTAATGGCTAGCTAACATAGAGTAAATATTTGATATTTTAAGTATATGATCAAAAGCAAAATTATTTGAAAAGAAATAACAGTTATCATATTTTTTTATGTAATTAAGATGATACAGTTGCTTTAAAACTTTCATGTTCAAATAAATCAGTTTCTTAAATTTATAACTTTAAATAAAAACAACTAACTTTTAAAATTAATTTATAACAAAGCAGCAAATATTTTGTTATAAATATAGTACATTTTCTGACCTAATCAATTTTTTTAAAAGATAAGCATTTTTATAAAAATCACTCAGATAAAATGAAGTTTCAAAATTAATTATATTATCAAAAAAGACATTTCACAGATACCATTAATTCTTGTTACATTATCACAGCCCATTTATTCACTAATACATCACTGACTGATAAATTGGAGACAGAGCTATGAAAGTACAAGTTAACTTGTGATAAATATATTAATATTACTAATATGTTATAATTAAAAAAAGTAAGCATAAATATATTTTATTATTAATATACAACTATCAATGATTCCCAGTTATTCTAACAATCTTATTTGTTTTAGTTTAATAAACAAATTCATGTCATCTTCATAATAATTATCATGTCTGACATCCTTAGGAAGATGAACAACTGATATAATCTCTTCCACTTCATAAATAACTGACACAATTTTTTCAGCTTAAAACTTAAATCATATTTTTTTCACAATCGATTTAATTATATACATGAGTGTGTTAGATTTTTTAGGGTACTTACAATTATATTTCTCAGAGTTTGATCATTTTGGTTAATGTTCAGAAAAAATAACGATTTTTTTAAAAATAAGTTTTGATATCATTCAGATTTGACTCTTTTCCTATAAATGCATGTATGCAAACAAAAGATTATAAAAGGAATGTCCTAAATAAGTTAAAAGTCCATTTTCCTAAACTGAATTCTTTTAGATGACTTTTCACCATTTGCAATTTTTTATTACAAGCCCAAAACCCACTTATTACCATATCTAGTAGCTATTCAAAATGATTTACTTTAGAAAAATTGGCATGATTTTATTGTGCTTAGTGAGAAACCAGACACTAATTTTAAATATTGACACATAAATTTATGTATAATTTAGTTTTGTATCAGTAAGAACTGCTGATTTATGAAATGTTGTAAACATATCCACCAAAAATTATTGATAAATGGTATCATATATTCACAATAAAATATCTTGGATGTTTTTAGAGACCATGAAAGTAAACAATTTATGAATAGTTGTTATGGGGTCTATAAAACAACAAACATTCCTTAAAAATAAAACTTGATTTGTTACTTTGATTATAATAAATTATAGTAAAAATCCTAAAATTTATCTCCAATAGAAGAGTTTTGCTACAACCTCAAAGCGATATCTATAATAAAATACATTCTATATAGAAATATAATAACATTTATTAAAACTTTTTGAATCAAGAAAATTATTTCAATTAAATTTACTTATATTGTAAGAAACCTGACTCAATTTTACTTTAATACATGCAGATTTCAGAATGAAATTTTTGATAGAATGTCAGTTTTGATTCAATGGATATCAGGAAAATGAAGTTGAACTAGTTCCAAAACATCTTTAGCTTCTACTAAAAAATTAATAATTTTTTAACCATTATTTCAGTTACGAACTAAAAAGAACTATGACATACGAAAAAGGATAGCAATCAGCTCACTGTTAAGAAAGACAAAACTCATGTATTAAATATACATTTGTTCTTGATATCAAAACCAACTGACAGCTTAGTGCATAAATTATGTTTCCTGAATGTACATAACAAGAGGAAACAATTTTTATGAGTGTACAATATAATTTTTATAAATGCATTATCATTTTGAAAAATTGTATAGTACATATGTATTGTACATTTTTTAAAATTATATTGTATAAAAAACATAATTTTAAAAATTATATATATTTTTATAAATGCATCATATCAATTTTTCCACTACCAGAATATCATTTTCTTAAAGTGACAGGTAGTATTTTAGTGATAATAAATACTTGTTAATATTAGCACTGGTTAGACACAATTTTAAAGGATTTCTAAAAAAATTGCAAAAGAATTTGCAAGTCTATGAGAGGAAATCACAGAAACCTGTTTCAATAATGACAGAAGATTTGATAACACTACCTGATTGAAGAAAATTATAAATACAGTATTGAAGAGACAATACAGAATCAAAGACATGAATATTTCATTTTGTAGAAGAGATTTATCCAGACAAAGGGGAAAAACACAAATATTTTAAGAGAGAAACTGCAAATATTTTTTAAAGGTAGCATTAAAAATATTAATATCAAAATAAAGTATAAAATTTTTAATTTCATTTTTTTGTTTCGATCAGAAGAATATTTTAAATTTCTAAAGTTAAACATATCTTGTTAGTTTGAACTATATCCCGTAGAAAATTAAATTTTCAGAATTGTACCTAGTGTCTTTAGGTAACTTTCAGCTTAGAAATTTTACTAATATAAACTAAATGTAAAAGTATTACTTATATATAAATTCTGATCAATACCAAATAATACTATTGAATATTACCAATTGAAAGCTGGTGGCTAAGAATAAAACCAATGAAAGAAGGTATAAGAAGTCTTTTCATAATCATGATATAATATTGCTACATTATAAACAACACTTATTCAAAAAAAATTATGTGTTGACCCTGTTTTAAGAATTTTTTATCCAAATAATAAATCTCTTGTACACAGTCAAAATGTATTAAAAAAGTAATATTTATTACATGATATTATACAAATATTTAAAAAATTCATTGCAAATAAGTCTTGCTTACAAAATAATTTTTAACATAATGAATCAGAAAAATTGTTTATTTAAATGAGTGAGTTGTTTTCTAATTAACTTTGAGCAATATTAAATACTGATAAAAATTCTAATATTGGAAAACAGAAATAATCTTCAAAACATTACAACCTATTTTTAAAATTAGATAATAATAAAAAACCCATAAAAATACCAACAATGAAGGAAGATAAAGTATGTTTTATTGTTAGAGCAATATCATAGCTCTCATACATAAATTCAAATAAGTAAAGAAATTTTAAAATAAATGAAATTTAAATATTTACTTAATCTTAGAAACATAGTATATAATCCTTATTTTAAGCATAATACATAAAATGAATTCCATTAAAGAAATGATATATCTTAAAAATTTAACCAACTTTCCAACCTTTTAAATATGTAGACATTAAAATGCTTAGAAATCTATTCATTGAAAATGAGCGGTAATAATTAGTAAATTGATACATTTTACAATAACAAAGGATATTTTAAAAAAAGTAATAAAAGCAATCTGTTAATGTATATGAGAAAACACAATAAGCAAATTAATTATATTTTTAGAATATAGCCACTCAATATCCTTTTATTGAAAGAAAATTTTAAATCTCTAATAAAACATAATAGTTTATCTCAACATTTTTTCAAAATAGAAAGAAACAATAGAATACAAATTTTTAGAAATTAAACATTCAATAATATTTTAATGAGAGAAAACTTTTAAATCTCCATCACCCTCAATACCAATTTCTTCTAAGAGATGCTTTTTAGTTTTAGGGTAGCCTTCTAAAATAGAATCTAGCATATCATTTGACAGACGTTTTCGTTTCTGCCATTCTTTACAATATTTTTTTCTTGTTTCATATAACTTGTCCTTTTCTTCAGGTTTTACTCTTCCAGCATTCGATTCCAAATCTTGTAATTTCGATTTCAATTTTGGAATTTCATTTTTCAAAACCAACAATTCAGATTCCGCTTCTTCGGTTGTTAAGCTTTTATCCAATGAGTTTAATTCACTTTCTGTATTTTTAATTTGTTGCTGAATTTCATTCAGAGTATGGGTAAGGTTTTTAATTTCTGCATCCATTTTCTGCAGATCTGCATTATCAGAAATCGGGAATTCATTTTGATTCACGAAATAAATTTTTTGCTTTCCATAAGTTTTCTCAATAACTTTACCTTCACTTACGAGAAGTTCTAAGGCTTTCATAACAGCTGTTTTGCCATGTTCTTTATGTAGATTGTTATGTATATCAATCACGCTATATGGGCGATTTTGATCTTTTAAATAGTCAAATATTTGTTTTGTTGCATTATTTTTACTCATTATAACAAAGTATACCCAACAACATAACACTGAAAATCGTAAGCATCACAGTGAAATAGAATTTGTAAGTTTTGTTTTTCTATCTCTCTGGCGTAAACATTACATTCAGCTAAGATACCCGCGGACTTCCTACATTTCCTATTGGATGAAGCATTTTCTATAACTGTTTTACGATTGGTTATTGCAATCAACTAAAAGATGAGTTACCGTTACATTATACAGTGGCTGTAACTTACTAATTCTTATTAAAGACAATTGATATCGCTGTTTTTTTTTGAAATTAAAAATTATTTTATATTTGTAAATCTTCAATTTATCAACTGAACTGAACTTCAAATAATCAAATCATCAACTGAAATTTTGTGAGGAGGAGAAACGGCCGCATTTCTATGATGCAGTCATTTTTGACTCATTATGGAATAATCATTTTTGATGATTATTCTACAGAAACTTCAGTAAAAAACTACATATATATATACTGGGTTTCAAATTTTTTATGAGAAGACTGAATCATATTTCCTGATTCATGAATGAAAATTTTGAAAGCGAACAAGTTTATCGATTAACTTTGTCAAGAATAATTGAATGTGCGCAAAAATACATACAGAAAATATGTGACAGTTCTGTACAGTAAAAGGATTGCAGTCAAAACAAATATCCAACGATCTAGCCGAACTTTCTTCTTGATCTATAATATTTAAATGGACAGCGTATTCTTTCGTTTTAACTGTTGAATATTTTTCTGCTAATATTGTAGATTTGATATTCATAAATTTTAAAATTAAATAATAAAAGTCTATTTCTATATTCATTTTTTACTTTATGATGGACGGATCTTCTGACGACCCCTTAACTCAATATAAACTTCAGGTACTTTTCTTTTTGTAATATTTACGTTTTAATATTTTTGTTAGCTAGCGTATAATATATTCAAAGTAATTTGATGGTTTTGACTGTATTTATGAATTGAATAATTGCTGCCGTACTTAAAACCAATGTAAAGATCTCGACCATAGTATTTTAGCCGGAAAAGAGCAGTATTTTAATTTACTTTATGCAAAGGGTTGCAATTTTTATTTTATGATGAGTGTGATGTTAAGCTGTAAATGTTACTAAATTACTGAATTACAATATCTTTGTATATCAGACAATGCTCTAAAGTATTGTAGATAATCATGTTTTACTTTGGTAAATTGCAAGATCTACTGGTTGAGTAATTTTGATTTGCTACCATGTAATTGAAGCTTTCAATTTTATCATTCGCATATAAATAAAAAAAAAATGATTGTTAAATTAAAAATTTTTTTCTGTATTTTTATCTAGTTTAATTATCTGCTGTTTAATCATTGAGTATCATAATCTATTTATTGTCATGGGTAATGTACTGATAGTTTTATGTACTGACTGTACTATTTATGTGTATCTTTTATAGAAACTAATTTAAAATAATATGTGTAAAACTTTCCTTTCTTGATTGAAAGTTGGGAATGATATTTGCTTCTATTAAATATACATATTTGTTTTAAATCTATAATCATCACATTTTATAAAAATAAAATTATTTGTTAAGAACAAGTTTAGAATGATAATTATTTTTTAACATATTAAGTGTCTCCTTTTTTTTTTAGTTCGGTTTTGTGACATTAGAGTTTTTTGAAACATTACTAAAAAATATGTTTATGCATAGTGTTGATTATTAGAATTTTGATTTGCGTTGTGAATTTTCTATTTTCATTAAGAAACTTTATTTGAAGCTGCATATTATATAGCTTAACTAGTGTAGTATTGTTTAAAGTTTGGAAATAACATGACATTTATTAATTTTCTTTGGTATAAATAAAAATATTTAATAATACTTATATATTTAGTAATAGTTGCTAATATGTGTGCTTAAAATATCCTTATTTTTTTAGATATAGTTGAAACATGTCTATGATGAAGCTTCTTGTATTCCTATGATATGAAATTTTAAAATCAAAAGTTTATACTCTCAAATGATAACTTAAAATTTTTTAAAATTTTCTTTTAAATATAAAATTGCTACTTAATATTACTTATTTATAAGTGTGATATTTTTTACTTTTCCTGAAAATATAGAAATAGGGCATACATTTTTATTTTTCATTTTAAATAATTATTTTTTTACCTATAATACTATGTATCTCTACAATTATGGGTCCTGGCAATGAAACAAAAATCTCATTTTTCATTATTTTGATAGTTTTTATATCTTTTCTTTTTTTTTTAAATGCTGATAAGTAGTAATACCTTTTGCTTTAATTGTTTGTGTATTTTATAGAAGCATAAGTGAATTGGGAGGAAAAGATGGGTAAGGGTGTAAAATATTTACTTGTAGTTTTTGCATATCATCTGATTGCATATTTCCCTTACGTTAAAAATATTGCCTTTTAAAAAATACAGATGATATATTCTTGTCTTTTTTTTCATATTTTATTTTGAATAATTTCAATTTTGATCTGAATATTTTTGGATCTGTGTATTATGTTGTAGAGAAGTGTTGGCAGAAAATATCTCATGAAAGAATGAATACTAAAAATTGTTATGATGATAATTCTGGTTTAGAAATTGATATTGATGAATAATTTCATGTCAAAACTTAGACTGCATAAATCTGTAATTTTTAAGAAATAACATCCAGGAGTAAATTAACTAAAGCTACAGTTTTGTGTGTGTGCTTGTACTATACAGTAATAAGGAATTTGTTCATTAGCAATATGATATTTAGATTAGTTGCTTTATAATTATATTTTAAATATATATATTTTTTCACAGTGAAAGGCTTCAATGTTAATTGTTGTTTATAACATAATACAAGGTTTAACTATCTCAGTTGCTGAACTTCCTTTTACAAATCTTAATATTTGTTTATAAGTAAATAACTCATATTCACCTGTATAATTTCGTAAATTTCTAAGGATAAAATTTTCTTAAAAAATATTATTAAATGCAAGACATTTTAATTTATTCGTTTTCAAAGTTAATTCTTACTCCTTAACTCTGTTAAAGCAAAATAGAGTGGTAAGAAAGTTATTGAATATATTACTATACAGATTTTTTATTCAGTCTAGTATAATTTGCTGCATTTTGAATGAGAAATTTGTGTTATATATATTGTTTCTTCTAAAATTGTCTCCTCTGAGCAATATGTATATTTATAAAATGTTTAACATGCATTGTTTAATTTTACACAAATAATTGTTGATATTAATCATAACTTTCTTTTTAGCTATCATCAGTTGAAGAAGCTCTCAAAAGTACAAGTGCTGATAATCAAGCTGACCTCTTAGATTTAAAGGCAAAATTAACAGAAGTTATATCCCTTTTGGGAGGTGACTTTATGACTTTTTACTTTTCAAAATTTTCTTTCTGAATATATTCAAAATGTGTTATATGAATTCAAGAAATAATATTTTTTTACTCATTTTATAATCTCTAGTTATCATTTATTTTCATATAGGTTGAAAGATTAGGTAATAGACAATTCACTTATAAATAAAATTCTTATTATTTCATCAGTTTTGAAGTCGTAGTTCTTTTACCCTACATATTAAGATTTTGTCAAGATTTATAATAGTATATTTATATATATACTTAAATAGTTGTTCCCCTGTAAATGATAACAAGTTATCCAATTAGTAATTTTAAAATTAACAGCTTGGATATTTCATATTTAATTGTTTCATATTTGAATATTTCATATTTAGTTATAGAAATTTTTTGGATGACAATTATTATTTTTAAAAACAAATATAAACATAAAAAAAACCATTTCAAAAGATATGCTGCTGCATAATATATATATATATATATTGTCCAATTTTCTAAAAGTTATAGCTCTAATCTCCCTATCTTGTTTTAATCAAGAGAAAACTAGCATGGGCAAAATTTTAGCTGATTTGGTAACTGTGAACCAAAGCACATGGGCCATAATGTTGTTAAATTTTCATTCCAATAAATACTTTTCTGATAAATTAAAAAAAAATTATTTTATTTTCTCGTTTATTTGCGTTATTGATATTTCACTATATATATAGTTATAAACGAAAAGTAATTTCAATTGAATTTAATTTAAACATTGGGCATTGCAACTTGTAAATGATTTGTCACATGCATTTATTTTGCAATATGTATGCAATTTGTTTAACAATATTGTTATTCATTGTATGATTACATTTATAACATGTATATATATATATATATATATATATATATATATATATATTTAATGTTAAATTAGGTAAACCAGATAATTCAGGAGCAAAGGATGATTTAAAAAATGACAGCATTGATGATGAATTTCTAAAATTTCAAGTAAGAATTGTAATCATTATAATTTTAAATGATTATTTTGCTTTCTATTCTTTTATTTTTTTTCCTTCTTTTGATGCATCATGGATTATTATTTCTCTTAAAGACTTTGAAAGTTTTTGTCAAAATGCCAAATAATTAAAATCAAAGAAATGCTTTTAAATTCTTCTTTGAGAGTGAAGAATTATAGTTTTATAGATTTCACTGAAGATTACTTGTATGTATTTAGTCGTATTTAAGTTTATGATTATGAATTATTGGTTTAAAAAGCTGATGCTTGCATAGTGAGGTGAAAAAAGTGTGTGTGTGTGTAGACCTACTGTAGCTTAAGAATGGGGCATCATTTTAAATATACAATGAGTAATAATTATGATTTTGGTGCCATATATGTTTGCTTTCTCTGTCTCTCTCTCTCTCTCTCTCTCTATATATATATATATATATATATAATACTAGCTTTTACCTACAACTTCATACGCATGGAAATTTTGATATTTATGTATAAGACGGTTGGATCAATTCCATTATTCCAATACTGGTTTTCGTATTTCAGCTGATCTAGATGTAGCCTGTCACTCCGCTTCCTTAATTCTAAACTCTGCTTGAGGATTCGACTCTCTATTACTAGTTACTCTCAAAGTCCAAAGCTTGATTACTCCTTTCCAGAAGATTCAACTTGCGTTTTTTGTGCATATTAAAAAACTATCAAGTAATAACAAATAAAAATGATTAAAAATATCCTAAAAACAATGTACTTAAAACTATAAGCATATATGAAAAATATATGGCATAAAAATACAACTTAACCAATTTTAAAGTACACAATTAACCATAAAAACAATTTACTTATAGTGTGCACTTGAAACAAAATGGAACCGCAAATCAAGTCCGTATTTCTTTAATATGAAGTCAAATCCATTTTATTTATTGGTTGATATGGAGATAGCTAAATGAAAACACAGTTCTCAGCAATCATGTGTGAACTTTCAATGTCAGTTGGTGTAACGCAAATGCCTGATTTTCCTACACCAGTTGGGATAATGCTATGCAGATAATTTTTTTTTATTACCTTTATTCTATTTTCTTTTAATTTAAAAGTACTTCAGAATGAATTTGAAAGATTGATTCATTAACAGCATTTGATTTTTACACAAACACAAAGAAAGTAAACAGAATCATTTAAAATAATCCGTCCAAATCATGCTAAGGCTAACCTGATTACTGTTGGGGAAAAAAACTGGAGCCTTACTCATCTTTGGCAGGATTCAGTCTCAGCTTTTTTTGCACAAAAGTTAGTTTTTAATTAATAAAAAATGAACCACTGAATGAACCAGAATAAAAAGCAGCCTATGTTCTATTCCTAACTATAATCTATCTTTATGCTAAATTTCACCCCATTCCGTTCAGCTGTACTGTCGGGATTGAGTTACAAACATCCATCCATCCAACCAAACATCTAAACTTTCACATTTATAACATTAGTATAGATAAAATATTAAATTTATCAAAATTGCAAAAAATAGAGGAAATTTATCTTTGCTGCTGTTAGAATAAAAGTGAACTCAATAACTACAAATAACCTGGAACTTTTGCAATAGAAAAATTATGCAATATTCCTCTAATGGAAATCCCAGTTGTATTACATGCCAAAGTTGGCTTTACACCTTATTAATAAAGATTCTTGTATTCTTTTGTGGTGTTTCCATTATTTTGATATCCATCTGTAAATATTGGATACATTTCTCATCTCATTCTTCTTTACCAATGTTCATTATGCTTTAGAATATGACTTATTTATCGGCTTAAATAAGCTGGACATGTTATCAGAACAATGTGCTTACTTTTTTACTTAAAAAATTTCTAGAGTAATCACAGTTATTATTAGTTACTATTCACTTATATTTTGGGGATTGTATTTAGCAACCCCCAAAATTGCATTATGAAGAATATGCGAGATAAAGTTTTGCTCATTAGGATGCTTTTTATTCTCTATTGTATTATGATGAATGTGTTAAAACTTTGTTCAGTGCCTTTAAAGAATTAAGGATATTTAACTAGTCTTCATGATATACCTGTTCAATAATTGTACTGACATTTTTAATTGCCTTTTACCTTTCAAATCAATTATAATAAAAATTAAGGAATTTTCCTAATTTGTCATTTATTGTTTATATTTTTTTAAATGATTCTTCTATGTAAAATTTGTCAACTTATTTTACTAAGTAAAAAAAAAAAAGTTGGGTATTAGAATAGCCAAAACAATTAAATGAATTTGGTTTAATTAACTTTTTATTTAATTTTGTATGTACATATTAACTGCTATAATCTCTTTTTACAGGAAGAAATTAAGGAATTAGAAGGAGACAAAACTACAGAGAATAATGATACTGGAACAGATGAGGATGCCATTCACGAAGAATTTTATTCTGTTTTATCTTCTATGGAAGGCAATAAATGCAGAGCTCCATTTGCCCACGAATGGGGAGAAAGAGGATTTCATAATGCTATCATCTTCTCCACCGATTTGGAGGATCAGACAGTGCATAATTTACAAGATGTTATGGTAAAAACACATCTTTTTTAAAAACTGTTTTTCGTTTGCTGTTTTGTATATTAAGTAGCTGTCTCTTATCTTGTCCTCAATTATTGGATGTTTTTTTATGTTGAGAAATTTGCAATTTTGCTTTATAATAAATTCAGTTTCTGTGGGATAAGTATGCACAGAATGAAATATTACATAATTTTACTTGATATTAAAATTGTGTTTGGTGCTTTTCCTTTGTACCGGCGAAATCTTGCCAAACAGACTTTTTGGCAAAAGCACACAATCGCCATTTTGGCACAGACGGCAAAATCCCCATGACTTGCTTTAAAAATGTGGCAATAAAAGTTTACCAGCATCAATGTTTTGTTTGGCATTGGTTGTGTCATTATTGGTGACTTTTCATCTGTGCCATTATAATGGAAAAGTACCTTATGTTTTTATGATTTCAAGAAATAATTGCTGTAAAGAAAAAGAATAATTATAAGTTTTTGAGGAAGAGATGGTTTTTTTCCCTCTGACTTGGCCTCATTTTAATTATATTGTATTTTTTATAGCAATTAATAGGCTAAGTAAGTCCTGTTCTCAATAACTTCATTAAAAAAATGAATGAAATTTTATATTACTTGAATACATTAAAATAAAAAGCATCACAAAAGAAATTTCCTACAAAAAAGGAAAATACAATATCACAATCAATAATCTCTTTAGATGTAATCAATTTAATAACCGAAGGAAAGGAGAAGGCAACATTTCAATACATATATATAATTGAGCATATGACTTTGCATTTTAAGTCAATTTTAAAGCTATCGAATTAGATATTGTTTTATTAAATAAAATGTATAAATACACTGTCCTAATTTGAATTCTGATTCACCACTTGTTGTATTTTTCCTCAGAAATGTTTTATGAGATAGTTGTACAATTTTATTTTCAGGTGAAGGTCATGTTTTGCAATCCTCTCTGCGATCAAATGAAACCGTGCCCTTTTTTCTTGGATGGACATTGTAAATTTTCAGATAACAAATGTAGGTAAGTATATCTGTTGTAATAGTTATCAGATTTTCTGATTATAATGTAGTTTTACATGTCTGGAAATTGAATTCATGATTGCTTAAAAAATGGTTTTACTTAATTATCATTTCTTATTTCTTTAAAAGATAAAATGAAATGTATCAGTGCATTATTTTATTTTTAATGATTTTTTTTAATATTTATTTTTATTTCATAAAGAAATGTTTTGAATTTTATACATTTATGTAATTATTGTTTTTTTTTTTTCTTTTCCTGATTGATTTGATTATACAGAGGTCAATGATTTCCAATTGTGTGAGAAAACATAATAATATGAATAGATATTTATAAACTAGAATTAATTATTTAGTCTTTTTTTCTATAGAATTTTACATTCTTATATATAGATGCATTAATACATATTTACTTAAAATATTCTAAAATATTAATTTGTCATTTAGTTGATAGCAATCTAGATATTTTAAGCAATGTCATTAATATCAATTAGATAGTATAAATTTTTAAAAAATTGTAACTTCAAGTTAATACTGTTTAGTCCACAAAGAAAAGTGTTAATTTTATTTATTTACTCTTTTCCTGAAAGCTGTAGTTGCTATTAATTTTAGTTCTCTGAAGTAATTTATTCATTTATTTTGCCATGTATTTAAAATCACAATAAAAGGAAGTAAGAATCCTATTCTTGATATTTCTATAATGCATCTTTGGCTAATAATAACCAGTTTAAATTCTTTGTTAATTTAACTTTAGTTGTAACATGAAAATGAATTATTTACTGATATTTTTTTATTGAATGTTATTGAATTAATATTTTATATGGTTTTATTTAGATATTCTCATGGTTATGGTGTTAAGTTCTCTGACCTTGAGGAATATATTTTACCTGATTACAGGTGATTATTACTTTTTTGTTTTTGTTATAAGAATCTGAAACTCCAAATGCAAAAATGTTGCATTTGATTTTATGAAAATGTGCACATTAGTATTTAAATATCAATAATTTGAATGATGCACTGATATTGATCATAAAAACAACTTAAATTATGAAGAATCAACAGAAAATTTGTTAATAGTATCTAAATAAAGTAGCATTATTTGGCTAAAAAAATTTCATATACCTCATTTCTATCAGTAAAATGCTTCTGCAATTTTGGAATTGGACAATAAATAAGAAAAGGAAAAAGTGACTACAATTAAATTTAATTAAAAATATTAAAAAAATATTCAGAGTTATTAATTCCTTATAAATTTTATGAGATCTCAAAGAAAAGAAAGATTTTTTAAAAATATATGGTTTTATTCAGGGAAATTTATAACATATACTTTGAAAGTGAAAATTACTGATGTTTAAATAACTTTTGTGGCTGGATTGTGAGAAAAATTTAAATTCTTGGCATACATACATACATACATAATACGCACAATTGGAAATGGGGGGTGGGGGGATGGTGTGAAAAAAGAAAAAAACTCCTAGACTGAAGGCAAAAATTTTTGGAGACTATTCTCAGGAATGAAAAATTAGATTTTTGTTTGACTGAAATATCTCTACAAAAATGTTTTATAACTTCAATAACAACTCATTAGGACTAATTTTTCTCACAAATAAGATTATAATATGCCTTGTATATAACTATACATTGAGAATTATTTTAATGAAAGTAGCTAATTATGTATATGATATTTAAGAAAACCAAAAGGAAATTTGTTTCAAAATTAGTTGTAAACATCAACATAAAAAAAATAAATGATTCAGTTACAAAATTAGAAATAAATACAGAAATATCAAACTGGTTATAAAATTTACATTAAAAAGAAAACTAATGAATTTTTTGATAAATTTATAACATTTTCTATAGTTAAACCTTGGATAATCCTTTTATAGTTTTAGAACAGAAGAATTATAGGTACAAATTAATCTATTAAACTAAAACAAAACCTGATATCCGTATTATAAACAGAGTAAAAGAGTAACAGATTAAACAGAGTAAAAGAAATCAAAAAGTTTATCTTTTCCTAATAATGCTTATGACCAGTTTTTCTCTAATTTCTGCTCATATTTATTTACATTTTTTATTGATGTGCTTGATAAATTGACTCTGGAGTTTTATTATAATTATATATCAATAAATTTCAAAGAAAAAAGTTTTAAGATTTATTTCCTTTATTATGATTAATTTTTTCTGTTCCAATTTTGTAATATTACCAACTGTCTGTTTTTGGATAGTTCATTTTGGAATCCATATGGAAAGAAAACGCAAAATTTTTACTTTTATACATTTCTAAAATTTTTACTTTTATACATTTCTAAAATTTTTACTTTTATACATTTCTAAAATTTTATTATTTCAAAACTATTTTTCATCTGTAGCTATTTCCGCACTAGTTTTTATGACTGTTACTAATTTATAATTCAAGTGCATGATTAGGATATGCATTTTTTAAAAATTTTCTTTATTTCAAAATACTGATGGTATAAAATTTATCATAAATTTGTTGAATTCTGCTTTTTGAAATGGAATTATTCCTGTGTTGGGTTTTGATAAATTTTTTTGGATTTTTAAAATGAACTAAACTATTTAAAAAGAAAATTTTTAATTGTTACATTGATTATGTGTTAATTTTTTTCATTCTTTGTTATTGTAGCAATGTTCAAAGGGACTCAAAATGCTTAGCCAAATATAGAGATGGTTTGTGGTATACAGCCATTGTGGAGAATTGTTTAAAAGATCAAAAATATTTTGTCAAGTACGTCAATTCAGGCAGTACTGAGACATTAGAAGCCCATGAAATTCTTCCTCTAGGTAGTTGTTTGAATAATTTAATGTTTTTTAAATTAAAAAATACAATTATATATCCACTTTTTTATTATTGATGTGATTTTTTTCTGTGATAATTATGCTAAAAATGTTGACAGCTAAAAAAAACATTGCCAAAAGATTTAATCTGATTATTAAGAATTAAATTTTTCAGTTTAGTAATTTTCTTGCTCATAGTTCTTTTCAGTTTAGTTTTCTTATTGAAGCTAAACTTATTCTTAAAGTCAGGTGTTTTCAAACTTTGAAAATTTTATACTTTGTAAAAAAGAAGAAAAAGTGCATGTGCCATGATAAATTTGTTTTCTTTAATGATGGTACTTAAAAGTTCTTAACTTACTTAAATGTACTTAATGCTTATAACCTAAAAAGGAAATATTTTAAATTTATATCACCCAGTTATGCTTATAAATTAAACATTTATATTATAATAAAATATGCCTATAAATGTACCTAATATTATAATAAAATGTGATTATTAATAAATAATAACAAGCATTTATTGTTATTATTATTAATAATAAATCTAATAATCTATACTTATAATAAAGCTCAATGTGTGTGTGTGTTGGCGCTCCACAGGCCAGACCGTTGGACCTACAACTATCAAATTTGGTACATGTATATCTTGGAGCCCTTTTTTCGAATTTTTAATTAGAATTTGAATTAATTAAAATTTAGGCGAAATTCCGACGTTTTTCCGCTATAACTTCCCAAATTATTATCGCACAAACCTGATTTTTACATCAATTTAAAAAATTAGCTTTCTAATGGTATCAGTGTAATGTATAAGTTAAGCCTCTATTTTTAACGAATTTTTAAAGAAATATTTTGACTATGTTTTTTTGAGCAGGTGACTGGATAAAATAAAAGAAAATAATGACGGAAGTTCAGATAAATAAAAAAAAAACAACTATCATCTCAAATTAAATATAAAGAAATGCAACTTTTAGCATGTGATTGGATAAAATAAAATAAAACATAAAACGTGATATTTTCTAAAAAAATAAATGCAAAGCCAAGGTTTCTATAATCGTTTGCAACAACTAAATCATTTATTCAATAATTTTTTTCTTTTTCGCTTTCTTTAAAAAAAAAAACATATTTAATATTTTGGCAAGAGTATTAAGAGTATTATTAAAATTGCCATTTTACATTATTTTGAACAACTGTATTTAAATCTTTTGAATAAAAATTGAATGACTAAAAGTAATGTTATGCACTGTGAATTATACATATAACTTTGATTTAGAAATTTTACTTTAAGCAACAAGTATTTTGATTAAGCAAATTTTTACTCTGTAAAATTAGTTTTTAGAGTAAACAAGATTTCATTTGATTTTAAGTGTGTAATCAAACCTTAATAATTAAATGAATTTCTTTTACCTATGATATTTTAAGAAGATTACTTATAATTATGTATTCATTATTGTGGACAGTTTAACACATTGATTGAATACGAAGGAAATAAAAGTTATTTTATTTAATTTGTTTTAAAAGCTTGATAAGCCATTGCATTTAATACCAGAACACTGTTGATTTTGTAATATGGTTGCTTTGCAGGTAATATAATATTATCTGATGATGATGATGACGATGATGACAGTAGTAATGATAATTCATATGAGGATACAGCTTTTGCAGAAGAAATTTTGGATCCATCCAAGACTTCTAATGAAATAAACTACCAAGCAGTTCCTGCAGCATCTACTATTGGTTCTTGGGAGCAACATACAAAGGTTTGTTTTTTGTATAATTTTTGTGTTTTATTTTTATGTATTAATGTTTGTTTTTATCATTAAATAACATACATATATTTTATAGATTAGTTTCAAATATTTAAGTAATTAAGCTATTTTTTCTGACATATTTTCTCTTCAATTCATTATGATTGTATTAGGACATTTAATAATTTAATATATAATTACAATTAAAGTTGTTTCAAATGTATAGTTTCCTATTCAATTGCTATAGTAAATTGACTTCAGATTACTGATATGTATTTTTAATTATGTGAATTTTACTTTAAACAAATGTAAAATATGTAGATGTGTCCCTCTTTCCCTCCAAAATGCTTTTCTTTTATCTGAAATTATGTAAAGTTAGAGGAACTGATTATATGACTTCCTTCAAATTATATGACCTTCCCTTCAAAAAATAATTAAATAAAATGGAAAAAAAATCTGTATAAGCAGCCAAAGATAAATGAAGATAAACACTTCTGAAAGGTATATAAATAGATACATATTTAATGCATTCTAATAAAATGATTACACAAAAGTTTGTTAAGAATTGAGTTTCGTTTGCATTCATAAAGTTAAATTATTGCAATTTTCCTCTAATGAATAGTATATCATTTTGATATAATTTTTTTCACTCAATTTAATAATAATTTTTGAACTCTTACAATAAATAATCCTCTAATTATTGGTTCTGTTGAACAAAATAACTTTGGTTGTATAGATTCTGCACATTTAATTCTGTACTTTTTAAAATATCTGATGAATTTTATTGTTTCACTTTGTATTTTTGCAATTTCTTGTTTTAGGGTATTGGATCCAAACTCATGGCAAAAATGGGTTATGTTTGGGGGTAAGAATATATTTTCTATCTCTATTATTATTTATAAGTTTTCTTGCATTCAAAATATTCTTTCTTATAATGATATTATTTGCAGCCAGGGACTTGGTAAAGATTCCAATGGAAGAATTGATCCAGTAGAGGCTATTGTGTTACCTAAAGGTAATTCTAACATTTAAACAATTTCTTGAAACTAACACATTAAGTGCCTCAGCGATATTGCCTTTCTTCCTGTTTGCCTCATGGTCTCTGCTGATGCTTTCAATATTTAGATTCATCTTAAACATAAGGTGGTTATAATGTTTTATAGAAAAAATATTTTTTGGAGAATAAGATAGACAAGATACTTTAGATGCATTTATTAATTTAATTATAGAATTTTTTGTCTTTGTTTTGTACTATATACACTATCAGTCATTTGTGATGGTCATTGTCTGTGTGGAAAATTTAATGTCAGTCATCAGTGATTGACACAACCTGAAGGGAAGGTTTAGTGTCGGTCATCGATGACTGAGGTGGTGCTTAATGTGTTTATAAATAAATTGTTGTCTTGTATAGTCTATTTGAGAACAACTATAATATAGTTATTTGGGAAACAAATTTTATTTTCAGATTATTTGTTTTATAAAGACAATTTTTTCAAACTTATATTCGATCATAAAAAAGACACAATGGAAAACAAAATGAAATTGTAACCGAAAGTTATGTACAAGCATAGTTACTGTGTTATATTTCAAAGAATCATTATGGTGATTCAGGCATACATTATTTCAACGGATCAGTTTTCTTATTCCTCTTCAAAAAATGTTATTGCCAAAAATATCAGATAGGCCTTAGCTTTTTTTTTTTGAGCTTTTTATTAGCTTGAAATTATTATTTTGGCATCCTAGTCAGTTCTTCATTTCAAGAAAGAGCTGAAAATCACCCAACTATTCTGTTGAAAAAAGACCATGTTTGTAAATAACTTTCAGTAAAAATTCATTTTATTTCCTTTGCTTTTTTTTCATATTTTGTATCAAAGTAAGCCTAATCTTTTAATCTCTAAAAATAAACTCTTGAAGAACTTAATTCAGATTTTGTATGAAGATGAGCGTATATCTAATATTTTTCAACTAATATTTTCATTTTTATATCAAATCGTTATATCAGCTCATGTTTTCCCTTTTTGATTAAAAAAATTGTCATTAAAGTGTCTTAGGATTTTAAATTTGTAGCTTTTGCCACCAATAAATGATAAAGCATTCTCTGTGTTTTTAAGACTATATTTTTGTACTCTTTGAAAATGTTAAATGTTTTGAGTTATTAATTGTAAAATATATTTATTGAAAGGGAAATATAACAGTTTACCCTTAAATAAATATATATTTTTTAATTTCCTGATTGTTTAAATTTTTATTTGGTATTCATTAGTTTTTAAAAATTTTACTATCATTTATTTCCAAAATGAATTACTATATT
This sequence comes from Argiope trifasciata, assembly GCA_026543055.1. Classification (NCBI taxonomy): domain Eukaryota; kingdom Metazoa; phylum Arthropoda; class Arachnida; order Araneae; family Araneidae; genus Argiope; species Argiope trifasciata. The sequence continues at coordinate 856,992 of JAPMOQ010004482.1, read as the reverse complement.
GTTTTAAAGAAAAATATTTGTAATTTCAAGTCTTGTTTCATACTTGATGAATCCATTTGAATAAATGATGGATTGTGTCATTTTTTTTTCCATCAAAAGGTTGAAAAATGTATTGTAACCAATTTAAAAATGTATTTTTTTAGCATTTCTGACATTCTATGTTTAAAAGTTTCCTTTGTTTCAAAATTTTTCTTGTTTATTGTTTCAAATTTGAATAGAATAAAAATATTGCAGTGAGTAACTTATTTTTAATTTCAGCATGTAATTATAACTTTGTATAGCTACATAAATAGTATAATATAATGACCTGAAAAATAATCTGTTTAGTTTCTATAACTATATAATTTGGCACTGTCATGACATAAATTTCTAAATAGCAAATAACTTTTTATACTGTAATGCAAAGGAAAAGGGTTTGTATTTTTTTTTTTTGTAAGATATATTATCATTAAATAAGTAAAGTATTGGCATGTTTATTAAATTGTTTAAAAAATAAATCAATTTTGAAAATATGTTAAAAAAATTAAATCATCTCTAGAAAAATAAAAAATGGAAATGCATATTCAATGTTGCTTCTTTTAGGCAGATCTTTAGATAAATGTGCTGAGATGCGCGAGATGGCCAACTTGCAATCTGTCGAAGAAAGGTTTAGTTCAGAACAGAAGAAAGAAGAACAAAGAAATAAGCTAGCAGAATCACGTACGAACTCTGATGGCTCTGTGTTTGATTTTCTCAACAAAAATCTTTCTGGAAAAAGTGGTATGCATTTGTCTTTAAAGTCTTTCTAACCAGAATACTTTTAAACTTTTAATTTTTTTCTTCTAAAGTTTGCTATTTGGAAAGACAACTCTTTAAATTTTTGTACAGATGAAAATTATTGCCTTTTATTTGTTTCTAATTCTTACTGCAGATTAGTTGGAATAATTGAGCTTAATTATTTTTTAATTGAAAAAGAAAAAATTCAAAAATTCAATTTTGCATTAATTTATTTTTATCTTACCTATTTAAAAATTTATTGTATAATATTAGTTTTGAAGATTGATTACTTGTAGTTACTTGTTATTATGTTTGTTTGAATTAAAATAAAACTTTTATTACATACAAAAAATTACATTTATGAAAATGAAAAAACCAGTACTTTGCAATTAAAATTTCACAAAGTCTCAAAGGAATGGAAAGTTTTAATTTCTTTGAAACGAAAATATTTGCTAAAATAATTCCAATTTCTTTTATTTCCATAGAAAATTTCATTTCATTTAGCAAAGCCAGTTTTAAAAACAAAACAAAAATGCTTTATCTCATATTATTTTAATGAGGATTAAATGATAGATAAAAAATTTAAACTTCTTTTGACAAATTATGGAATAGTATTGTTTTTTTATTATTATTTATTATTAGTCTTTTGTGTTAGTATTTTTGTATTCATAAAAATGAAAAGATAATAATAATTTCATCTTCTGAAAGGTTGGATGTAATAAATTCTGCAATACTATGAATAAGAGTAAATTTAATATTTTTTAAGCATTGTTATAATTGAATGTAATATTGATCTGTTAATAAGAATATCAATAATTCAATATCTCTTTTTAATATGATTAATTATGATTTCTCTAACAATATTAAGAAATTAATGAGAACAGTCATTAGAAAAATTACTCCCAGGATTGTAACTTAAATTTACTGTAGATTTGAGTCATGAAATTAATGCAGGAAATGTATATTTGAAAATTTTTGTTCTTTACTTTATTTTTTCTTTATTTTTTGTCTTAATAAAGGGTCTTCTATAAATTTGCTTAATATTTCTTGAATATAAAAAATGATCAAGAAGACTACTGGGAGTATATATAACTATATTATGCAAAACACATATACATTTGCAACAGATGAAAGACATATCAAATGTGTACTAAAAAGTTAAGGAAATTCTGAAGATTTTTATCCACTTCAGTATGCTTTAGTTTATTCATCATTAGTCACTCAGTAGACATGAAGATGATATATAACTATACCCATTTTCCTCCTCATATTTTGGGAAGCATTTCTGGAGTTACTGTTTTATATGCTACTATGATTCAATGTTTTATGTGGATGATAATAATTTCTTCATTGCGTAATATTCAGAGAGATAAAATTATGGTTTCATCTAGGAGGGTTTCTGGAATTGTGATATCCTGTATTATTCATAAGTTGAAGAACATAATTAAAAACATAATAAATTCACAGGACAAATTTTTATTATTTTTTTCTTTGTTTTTTTTTATTTTAAAAGTCAAAATACAATAATAATCATCATTACGCATTACGTAATATTTTGAAAGCTGTTTCTATGTGTGAATTTAAAAGTAGGTTTTTTTCTTTTTAATTTTTAATTTTTCAGATCGTTTCTGTGTTAAAAATGGAGACATTTTAGGAAAGAGAACATCAGCTGAAGCTTCAAACAGTAATGACACATCACCTAAATCCCAAGCAAAAGATCTGAATTTTGAGGTGTGTAATATATATTTAAAAGCAATAAGCTGGGTATCAGAAATTGTTTTATAATCATTAAATATCAATTTATATTTAAACTTCATAATATTAAGTAATTATGCAATGAAAATGCTGAGTGCAGATATAGATTGAGGCCTTGCAATTACTAATATTATATTTTATGGAAAGCTATGGTGGTAAATCATAATTTTAGGCTCAATTGTGGTACGGGGTATATTGTAAGTTCATTCATTTCTGTTTAATTAGTTTAAGTATTGCATCCATGTTTATATTTCTAATTCGATATTTAGCTCTTTTTTAATACTTAAAATGGTGGGAGTTTCAAATTATGGAAATTTTGAATTGACAGCAATATTCATTCAATTTTGCTTCTTAAAACGGTAAGAGGGTCAAATTATAAACATTTTGAATTGACAACAATATTTATGCAATATTAATTCTTTAGTCATGGAAAAGATGACCTCAGCAGAATTAAATTTTGATTAATATATGGATAAAAAAGTTGAATGAGATATAAATGAAAGATGTGACAAAAATGAAGATAGCAAGTAGTTCTATATATTTGATTGAAAAAATAAGTAAAATTCCATAATTTTAATTAATTCAAAACCAAATCAGCGCCTTCAAATGGCGTAATAGTTCTTGCTAACTTGATCCTAAATATATATATATATATTCATTATTTAATTGAACCTTTAAAGAAACTAGCAAAAATAATTTCTGTAATAGATAATGGTGAATGGAATAAGAATAGATTCTATTAATTGTTCAAAGTATTAAGCATGCATGCTTTCTATTTGCAGGCAAATTTTTTTGTAACTCACATATTAATGAGAGTGAAAAATGAGTGCAACATGAAAGAACCATCATCATTATCAGTATACTTTACCATTTATTATCTTTTATCTTAGGAACTTGATTGAAGAACATGCTAAGTTTATATTGTGAATAATAATTTAGACAAAGATAAGCCAACAATTTTGATGGAATTTTTTACTAAGTTGCTATGATATAGTGGATGTTAATATATAATATATTACAAGAATTATTTTTTTTACCAAAAATTAGAAATTAGTTTTTTTCTCATCAATGAGTCCTCGAATTATTGAAATTGATTATCACAATTATTATTAGCAATTCCTTAATTATTTTTTTAGAAATAGGAGGAAGAATTTTTTAACGGCTTTATACACAAAAAAAGCAAGATCAGAACAAAATCCTTCCCTGACTATAAATCTTTATTGCATATAGAGACGCAATTATATTTGTAAATTGCAAACTCCCCCAATCAAATCTGCAATAAGATAAATTACTATAGCGAAAACCAACCAATCAAAAAATTGCACAGGCTTACTTTTTTATCTTCTTGGATGCATATAATTTTTATAGTTTAAATCTTTGCTAGGTGGCATTAACTTATATTTTCAATGTTACTACACCAGTTATAATTGCTGTTGTTATTGTATTATATAACATTCCATAATATGAATTAAGAATAAAATCCCTTCTTTTTTTTAAAAAAAAATTACTGCATATGTAATTTGTTAAAGATTAAGAATTGACATAATATGAAGCTTTCTTTTGATGCTTTTTAGATGTATTCTGTTGGAGAAGCTATCAAGAAAACTAAGAAAGAAATTAGTCGATTGGTACAGTCTGTAAATAGAAATTCTGAAAGGTATGTTTTATTTTAACAATTGTTATAAGTCTCAAAAGTTTTTTTTTTTTTTGCATGATGAAAATTTTCATCTTAATACATTCTCTGCCATTGACGAGTCTGTTCATTATAAATAATATGTAATTGTTCATCCAAAGCATCTATGTTATTAGATGACACCTTCTCTATGACAGTTAAAAGATAGCAAAGAAGGGGTCATCTCATTAGATAGATGGTCCTGATATCAGGCATGGGTAGTGACAGTGAATGTGTTAACATTTGGGGAACAAAAAATTGCACTCCAAACAGGTGTACTGTAAATTGTTTGTTGCTGGCAATTTTTTTTTCACGACTATTGTGTATTAAGGAACATAGCTGTCACAATCATTATAGCAGGTTTGAACTTGTTATTGTGCTGTGGTTATGGTTGGAAGAATCATGCAATTATTTGAATATTTTTTATAATTAAATCTGATAGCAAGTGTGACATCTGAAGCAAGATCAAAAATTGAATCTGATATAAGGTTGGTGATCATAAAGTTGAATAAGGTGAAGGGGGCTTTAATCAATGGAGATAAATTCGTAAACAAATTGAAAAGTTAAACTTTTTTGAGTAACTTTTTAGAATATTGTAATTTATATATTCCATTTTTTTCTCTTAAAATTAATGTAATAAATACATAAATGACTTTTGAATTTTATAACAATATTACTAAGTTGCTAAATATAATATGTTCAAAAATTTATCGGTTCTTTTTATATATTTCCCAGATGTATGTGAATTAGGTCATTTCCCACCTAAAAAGCAAGCCACAATTTAGCCACAGTTGGCTCTTGTGCCAATAAAACCTCATTAAAATCACAAAATGAGCAAAATATGACTGTCTCGTCAGAACAAGTCTTGTCCAAATATGTGTGATGTATTTACATACTTCAATATCAACACTTTCAACAAGTGATCCAACTGGGTAAACTTTTAATTCACTCGTCTTGTGTCAAGATATTGCTTTCTAATACTTTTAGCAAGCAATTTACTTTCTGATCTTCTCCCATGATCATTTCTTTGAATGAATTATTTGTTAAAAGGGATTCTTTAATTATAATTCATACTTACATCTTCATCATGATCAATAGCCAAAAAAGAGGGAGGAGAGTCGCTTCGATGGAAATCCCAAATATTTTTTCTATGTGTGTTTATTCTTCTATAATGAGACAAGTTACATAATTTTTTTGTATGTAGCAATATAGTTATTGAATTTGATGTGTTACTTTTAATTGACTACATATTTAGAAATTTTGTTTTTTTCCATTAATTAATTTTCTTAATACCATCTGATAAAGATAATCAAAAAAATATTTTTGGCAAAAATCTTTTATATTAAAAGTTGAAACAAATTAGAGTTTGAAAACTTAAAATATGTATTTTTTTTTTCAGAAATGAAGCTGCTTGTGTTGTGATTAAGCAAAAAGTGGCTGCACAGAGCAATTTGCTTAAAAGTTTAGAAGCAAAAGAACGAAGAATCAGTGACGAAATAAATAAGAAGAAAAATCACAGCAAGATAGCGATATTTTAATGAAAACCGGTGAATTGTAAAATTTTGTAAATAATAAAATGTTATTTATATAATATCATTTGGTTCATTTTCCTCTCCTGTGTGTATGATTCATCAATACTTCATATTGAAATTAATTTTTCACTTTTATATATTCAGGAAGAAGCATGAAAAACAAATACGATTGCTTCGAAAGAATGAACTCAGCTGTTAGATATATATTTCACAATCTTTATTAAAAATGTGGGACGATTTCAGGACGACCACATTCGCTGGATATAGGAGCCATGAACTTGGAAACCAAAAATGTTAACCTTGTAAACATTTTGGGTACCTTTTTTGTCAACCTATGGCAATAAATTTTTTTTTCAGTATTCTGCGAAGAACGAACCACTCGTGTGCAGAACTATGTAATTAAAAATTTGAGTTCTCGTGGCCTTTCACAATTTTTATTAAAGAATGCGGGACAATTTCGGGAAGACCATATTCGCTGGATATGGGAGCCATGAACTTGGAAATGCGGCTGTTTGATAAGTTTCTATTTATTTCAAATGACGATTCTACTTTTGAACAGTCTATGAAAGCATCGCGCCTAAAGCATGAAAGGCATTATTTGGTGGAGGCAAAAAAAAAAAGTTTGAACAATTTTTCAATATTTTTTTATTCTGGGTTTTAAAACCTAACTCATTCAATGAATAGGTAAAGTGCGCAACAAATAGAAAAATGATTAATGTTTTAAATTTCAAAGGTGAAAGATGAATGGATTTTTCCATTTCTTTCTGTGAGAGAAGACACTTGTTGATTGTCTGGATACTTCTGTTGACTAACGCAGACTACAATCCTGATGTTACTGATGGAAGAAAAAGAATATTAATGTTTTCCACGACATTTCTTGAAATTAAAAGATAAAAGCAAAGTGAAATTCTACAAATATATTTAATGTTAAAATAGACATTTCATATTATATTTGTTGAAAACATTTAAAAATATTCTTTTTGGACATATATAAAAAACTAACTGCCTTTGGGGGTAACTTTGCTCTTTCAGATTAATTTTTAGATTGTTAATTAATTTATAGAATGTACTTTTTTTGCAAATAAAAAAATCATGTTATTTGATTCGATTTCAAAACATAAATTCAATTGAATAAATTTACTGTAAATTAAGACGTGTATATATTACGAAACAAAAGCGGCGATGAAAATCATGCCACAAAATTAATGATTGGCAAAAACACGCATTTGATTGTTTTGATGGATGAGTTTGAATTAGGTACAGTGCTTAAAAACTTTACCTGTAGTACATTAAATTAAGGGGTAAATTCTATGGAAATGAAATTAATATCATTAAAAAAAGATAATTTTAAGGCTACTATTGTAGTATAATTGTTTTGGTAGATAAAGATATCAATTTTCTTCGGCAAGTCATTACTCATTTGGTGGTGGTTAAGTCTGTTTTTGTGCTGATGACAACGATTTCTTTTGTATTTTCTTTCCTCTGATTTAATGTTTTTTTTGTTGACATCTTCAGAACATTTCTAATAATAATTTTGCCTCTCCTTTAATTTGCTGATTCTGTGCAGCTATAAAAACGACCGATGAAACTGTCTATGGCTATTTATTCACATTTGATTGTTGCAACAAAAAATAGCGCACATGGCACATACGCATGGATTTTTGCTGCTTTTTTAATGTAAAGATGATGGAAACTTCGAAATATAGCTTTTCAATGAAGACATTACCTTTTGTTTGTTTTGTATACAAGAGAACAAAATGAATGCTAATAAAGAAGAATTCTGCAAATATTTTATTCCTTTTTTTAGTAATATGACCCCTGCGATTTACCTCCAACTTTTTGCTCACCATCGTGACGTAAATAAATATTTCATTCCAATATTTACAGACTGTTCGAAAGGTTCTTCATTTACTTGTGTTATTATTAATGATACCACTTCGTTTCAACTTCACCTTTCATGTTCTACTTTTATTGCAGAAATAACTGCCGTCCATAATGTATTATCTCACATTTTAAGTAGTCCACCTGATAACTATATCATCTGTTCAGACTCAAAGAGTGTCTTGGAATCGTTGACATCACTCCGCGGTTTCTCTCATCCATTGACTTTTTATATCCTTGAACTACATGATAATCTCGCTCGTAAGGGGTCCAAAGTTCTTTTCTGTTGGGTTTCTTCTCACGTTGGTATACCGGGAAATGTCTATTTAGCTGGCAATCTAGCAAAAACTGATACCAGCCTATTGAAATCTCCGATTGCATTAAAAGACATAAAAACCCACGTTAAATCCAGTATCCATTAAAAATAGAAAATACATTGGGATCTTGCAGAGGCAAATAAACTTAAATCAATAAAGCTTCAAATCGACTGTTGGTTTTGTTTGCCTAGTAGAAAATTTGATACCATTCTTATCTGATTAAGAATTAGCCACACATGGCTCACACATAGACATTTGCTGTTGGGGGGAACCGCATCCGGGCCCCCACATCACAAGAGGGCCCCAAATCGAATAAAAAGTTTATTTTATGTTTCCTTCCTTCTAATTTCAAAGCTCTTTTCTGCTTGGTTCCTTTGCACGTTGGCATACCGGGAAATGAATTAGCAGACAATCTAGTAAAAACTGCTACCAGCCTATTGAAATCTCCTATCCCATTGAAAGACATTAAATCCAGGCTACATTAAAAATGGAAAACCCAGTAGGATCTTGCAGAGGCAAATAAAAACAATAAATTATCAAATCGTCTATTGACCTTGTTTGTAATATTAAATTTGATACCATTCTTACCAGATTAAGAATTGGCCACAGACGGCTCGCACAAACATTTGCTGTCGGAGGAACCTGCACCCCTGGTGTACTGTATGTAAGTGTCCTATGACGGTTCTTCACATTTTAATAGAATCTTCACAGTTAACAATGAACGAATTTGCTGCTTTCACTCTCCCCACATCGAATGAAAAGACTCTCTTCATAAAGTTCTCCATCCTCAACTTTTCTCTTTTAAAAAAATAATTGACTTTTACTTTCTGATTTGATTCTTAAATAACTCTTAGATTGTGTTTTATCATGCTATTAATTTGTAGATTTTGCAGGGTGACAAGTTCAGGAATATGAAACAATTTAGAAAGAATTTTTCAAAACTTTAAAAATAAGATTAAATCACACCATACGTTTGACGCAGTTTAATCAAAGATGGTTCATGCACCTATAAACTCCATCCATCCATCCATCAATCTACTTTAATCTCTTTCATTGACTCATAATTTTTATTTTAAAACTTGAAATTCATGATTACTCTTTACAACGCAGAGATCGCTAATCTTAAATACTATGGAGAATAACATAGGGGAAATGCTACTTACGAATGGATCCTGTCCTAACCGAACCATCGTGGAACTCTCTTGGGTTATCTCTCGGAACCAGACCTAGGAGGCCCTTTATGTACGGAACTCCGCGTTCGCCCCTGGAAGATTGACAGTGACATCATAACAATGTGTCAGCTAGTGTTCTTAAGACATTATGTATTTTCAAGTATTGTTAAGACATTATACGCTTGCAAGCGTTATTAAGACATTATGTATTATCATTGTTAAGACATTATTTGTTTGCAAGCATTGTTAAGACATTATTTGTTTGCAAGCATTGTTAAGACATTATGTATTATCAAGTATTATTAAGATATTGTTTGTTTGCAGTATTGTTAAGACACTATTTGTTTGTAAGCATTCTTAAGGCATTATATGTTATCATCTTTAAGATATTGATTGTTTGCGAATACTGTTAAGGTATGTGTTTGCAAGTATTGTTAAAACATTATGTGTTTGCCAGTATTGTAAGACATTATACGTTTGTAAGCATTGTTAAGACATTATGTATTATCAAGTATT